>JAPZEB010059312.1:0-19491 GCA_029783705.1 Chaetodon striatus
TGACTCTCACCCTGACCAATTCACACGCAGGTGCAAACCACCCCAGTGCACACTGGAGGTCAC
Organism: Chaetodon striatus; assembly: GCA_029783705.1. NCBI lineage: Eukaryota > Metazoa > Chordata > Actinopteri > Chaetodontiformes > Chaetodontidae > Chaetodon > Chaetodon striatus. The sequence goes on from JAPZEB010059312.1 coordinate 64, forward strand.
AGTGTGATGAAGCCAACAGAACCACATCATCTGCGAAAAGCAGAGATTCACTTCTGAGGTCACCATCCTGGACCCCTTCCTCCCCCTGGCTGCACTTTGAGGTACTGTCCACAAATATCACAAACAAGTGTTGGCAAGGGACAACCCTGGTGGAGGCCAACACACACTGGAAAACATGTTTGACTTTGTGCCAAGTATGTGGGCACAACTCTCACTCAGGTTGAAACAGTTGTGTAATAATGACAGACCTGTTTTTGTTGATCCTGCAGAACACTTGATTTTGTCTTTACTCGCTGGAACAACCTGAGCAGAGACGAATTCTTTCTGTCAGTGAGGGAGGACAGACGAGGGTTTCTTTAGCTCACTGACCTCATTCAGAACAGTTTCATGTGTCTGTCCAGGACGCACACACATGCACACACACACACTTTGTGTGATAGAGGCCTGTTGTTGAAACAGGAGAGAACATCCACATTGTCTCATAATGTCAGTTTCCCAGGATTCCTTTCTCTGCGTGGGCACGTATGAAACCAGACAAACAGCGTTAGTGACGGTCAGTTAGTCTGATCAGATGATTGGAGGTTCACAAAGGACAGAACTGCTCCTGCTACGCCTTCACAAGGCCAGTTTGGTCAGGATTGTACTCTGTGTAATTAATGTCCCGTGCACGCCGAGGAATCAGAAATCAGACGTTACCTCTTTGGTATAAACAACATCCAAACTTCACCGCATCAAACAGCACCTGAAAACCTGGATCGAGTCTTTCCACTAGAGGGACTAGAATTCAACATATTTAACATTTTATATTCTTGACAAAATAAGCAACAATCAAAGTTAAGAAAAATATACTGAGGTATTATTTATGAAGGAGAGACACTACAGGTGAAAAATGTCTGTTTCATACATCACTCAAGCTTGAGATTTTGAACTATTTTGCTACCATAACAACTCAACTCAACTTTATTCATACAGCACCTTGGATACAAACATGCAGCCCAAAGTGCCTCTCATGGCAAAACTGGAATAACAGACGCAGTTTAACGCACAGACACAATTTAAAGGATAACACAAACATCTATACACAAAGCTTTGCGAGGCTAGACAATAACAGCAATAAGACAATAAAATATTAAAATGCAAATCAAACTAAAGAAAACAAAGTAACAACAAAAAAGATGATTAAAAGTCCACAGAATAAAACTTTCACATTTCAGTTCCTGAAATTTATCCAAAAAGTACATATTTAATCAGATAATGCATGATTCGCACATTAAAACATGTCATTTCAGAACACTTGTAATACAATAAATAACTGTCTTAATGGAAGTCATGATTGAGGGACGTGATATCTGTTAGTTAAAAGTGTATTCACTTGTTGTGGTTGTGCTTTCATCAGATATGATTTACAGGAAACTGGGAACTAAATGACCCATCTGTCCTTCATCTGCTCCTCAGAAGGTTCAGCTCTGACCTCATTTCAGATGAAATGTTAATTATACACAATGCTTTGAAATGTCAGTTATCAGCTGCAGTAACAGACTTCCTGTGATGTGATGACGGTCTGTTTTTAGATGTGACAGCAGAGTGACTCTGCAGAAAAAGAAACCAGATGTCACCAGATGTCTGACTGCGACTGATGTTGTTGATTTTCTGCAGAAATAAAATGTAAAATCCACAAATGTATCAGAGCCTTATGACTGTGTGTGTGTGTGTGTGTCAGCTGGTTGCTCCAGGATGGCTTCACCTTCCTGTTTCACCAACAAACACACACTCTGCTGTGATTTCCAGCGTAGTGCAGTCACACTGACCGCTTCGTCTGCTCAGAGTCACTCAGTGTGTTCCACACTCAGTGCAATAAATAAGAATGAAGCTCTCATCCTTCATGACAGGAACCGTTAATCCAACCACATCGAGCTCAAAACACAGTGAGAAGGAAATGAAAAATTGCTTTTCTCAAAAATCTCGTAACTGTCTGTTAATTTCAAACAGCTCTGGGTAAACTTCTATTTTAAGACTAAACTTGAGCTCACACCCGTGTTAAACACACACACACATGAGCTGTGCACAGTTCAGAGAGCCTCATCCTTCTGTCTGTCTGTAGACGTGGATTACCTGCAGAGAGGCAGACGAGCTTCAAGTCAACGAGCGTCCCATCAGCTGTGGTTCAGGCTGAGTTGAGCTCCGTTATGTCTGAAAGAAGTCGGCTGTGTCTTCGTTCCTGTTTTCTTCTGTCTGCTCAGATCTCTGCCTCTCTGCTTTGTGAGGCTCATCAATATTTAAACGCTGGCGATGGAAAGCAGGTCGATGTGGTTGAGCAGTCTGACCTTTGACCTCAGCTTGGCTCAACTTTCTGTAAACACTGTGGAGTTTATCACAGTTTTATTTGCTCTAATAGAACAGAATATTCTCTGGTTCAGGCTCTCAAATGTGACAATTTCCTGCACTCTGTTTTTAAAGACTGTAAAGGGTTTTTTTGGACTGATGTTTGGACAAAATATTTGACTTTGAGGAAGTCCACTGGTGAGGACCATCCTTCATATTTTCTGATACCTTACAGACTGATATTTAAGTTAATTAATTGTCCTAAAAATGATAAAAGTTACTTTGCGGTCTGTAAATGCTCAGAACAGTGATACTGACACATCTGCACAAACAGATCAGCTGTCAGAGCAAAGGCAGGATTAAAGTGACTAAAACCTTTATTTTCTTTTATTTTTGTTTTGATTTGGTGGAGGTGGAGCTGGAGGCCACTGGATCACAGCTGGATGTCCTCTGACTGCAGATCTTCCTGATGGACGAACAGAGCAATGGTATTCACACAAAGAACAGATTGTACAACAAAACTGCACAAGAAAAAATTAAACAGTGTCAATTTTGTTGACTAAAACTGTGACGCACATTTTTCATCAACAACCTTTTTTGCATGACGACAACGAGACGATGATGAGCTAAGATAATAAACATTAAGATGAAATCTATGTTTCATTTTCATTGAATGGACGAGACGTGACGAACATGTTAGTGGTGGACTATCAGACATTGAAAGTGGAGAATGGTCATGTTTGTAAATTATCTTCAAATGCAGCATAGTAAACTCCAGCAAATAGTCTGCACCAGGATGTTTCATTCAGAGCAGAGCAGTCTTTAATTATAACCTGAAATTCAGCAGAAAATAATCAGCTGTGTGTGTGTGTTTACCACCTGAAGCATCGTTTATATTCTGATTACATCTTTACGTCCCTTTCAGCATCAAACACAGACATGAATCTGTCACCTTCCTCCTGTATGAAGTCTAAACACTGGGAAAACATTCACTCAGAGAAAGTCCACTTTTTTTTACCCATGGTAAGGTGTGCATGTCTCGTGTATGAGGACAACAATGACACTGTATGACAGCAGATCCAGCAGAGGAGGAGTGTAGTTTCTGGATGACATGAATACAGACTGAAAACACATTTTTACACTGATTGGACACTGTCCCCTGCAGACAGACTGCTTCATCACAGACCTGCTGAGACGCAGCCGAGCTCCCGTCCTGGAGGTGACTGGCTTGTGTTTCATCATGGGCGGTTGTGGTATGTAGCCGAAGTCGCCCAGTCTGTAGCGAGCCATCAGGAAGAGTGGGTCTGTGGCCAAGGTCAGGGTCTCCGCTCTGTGGAGGACAGACATGATGATGGACACAGGAGCACAGTGATGGAGTCCCTTCAGGGGCCGTACACACGCCATGTCTTTAACCGCCTGGAAAACGTGAGGTCGGGCGCTGGGTGCTGCTCTCGTGCCTTTTCTGAGCCAGCTTTCAAGAGCGTGGTACCAGGTTGTGTCTGAAGTTGCTAAGCAACGTTAACAGTCACCAAAAAACTAAGATGGCGATGGCCGAAAGGCTTAACGACACGAGTCCACAAACCAGTGCGTGATGTCACTGAAGCTGCATCCACTATTTTTTACAGTCTATGGACACAGTATAAGAACTCTGAATATCTTGATGGGAGCAGCAAACAGCTAACGTGGTTCTGTTATGACTCTGGTCCAGCTCACTGTGCTGCTGTGAGGAAACAGCTGCAGAGAGTTCTGCGTTTTTACAAACAGGAAATCAGCTGTTTTCCCGTCACTGTCACCACCACTGTCAGTCAGTGGAGAGTAGTTCCAGTACCTGGCTGGTTGGGGGTCAGAGGTCTGTGGTTTCTGTCCTGGACTGCTCTCCTCAGGAGTGGAGTCCGGTCCCTGAGGCTCGGCGCTGTGCAGCATCTCCTGCAGGATCTTCAACTGAGCCTTGGAGGTTTTCTTTGAGCTCTACAGAGGACAGAAAACAACACCAAGTCTGTGTAAGCTTTTTATGTTTGATACCAGAGATCATTCAGTCCTTTGACCACTCACACTGCGGGTCAGGCCTGTGTGTGTTTTTACCGTCAGCATGTGCCTGAGAGTGACGGCTGCTTCCTGCAGGACGCCGTTCAGCTGCTCCCTCCTGCTGCTCTTCCTCTGGAGCTCGGCCCGCAGCTCATCCACCTCGGCTGTGTTCTGACAATACTCCTCAGATGCCGCAGCCAGGCGCTGTCTGAACACACACCAAAACAGTACGAGTCAGTGGGGATATGACTTAGTGAGCGACTGCAGATCAAGAGGTCTGGTTCAAGGCCACATGCCCTCTGCGTTGGATTTTTTTTTACGTGTTTCATGACTGTGTTCTGTCAGTTTATTTCAATGAAAATGAGGCAGCAGATTTCTCTCTCTCTCTAAGAAATGACCCTTAATACTTTGAATCTTGAGGAGTATAATGTTCTCTAAATGTACCTTACATGACAGTAAATTTGTATCTGAATCTGTGGTCAGTAAAAAGAGAGTAAACTTTTAACCTGAGAGTCTCGTTCTCTTGCAGCCGGCTCTGATGAGTGATGCTGTTGTTCTTTATCTCCACCTCCAGCTGCTGACACTTGTTCATGAGCTTCTTCGCCTCCTGAAGACAGAAGGTTTGTTTTTAAACTCCAAAAAAAGAGGCCATGGTAAAGGAGGTCCTGCTGCTAACCTGGCTGATGTTTTCTCCATCTAAATATCAGCTGATTGCATTTTAATGTCATTAAAGGACATCTTTCTTTATCCATAATCAATGTGTTTGTGTCATTCCACTGCTGTAGGCGTAGACTGTCCTCTCACCTTCTTGTAGGTGAGTGTCTCCTGGATGACTGTGTCGACATTCTTTAATTTGGCTATGTTGGCACAAAGATCTTTCTCTTGTTCTTGCAGTTTCTCCTTGTCCTTCCACAGATCCATGTTCTTGTGCAGAAGGAGCTGAACCTTCTCCTGAAGCTCTCTGTGCTGAGTCCTCTCCTCTTGGACAACGTTTGAGACCTCTGTCATAATGTCATCGTTCTGTTTGCTATAAATCTCCTTCAAGATCCTGTAGGTGCAGGACAAACATTTAGTGTTTGCTGATGTGCACTTTACAGAAAACATGAAACATAAAGGATGAGATCAGCATGATGTCACGCTGTCAGTTAAACTCTGTCCTGGACTTTACTTTGCTCTCTTCAAGTCGGCTTCTTTCTTCAGGCTCTCGATGGCAGTTCTGTGCTCCTCCCTCTCACTGACCAGCTGCCTCTGCAGAGACTGCTTGTCAAGCTGCTGCTGCATCAGATGCTCCAGCTGCTCCTCCAGCTCCTGCTGCTCCTCAAACTTTGCTGCTGAGGGATGGAGAGGAGAGGAAACAAGAGATGAGAGGATGCCTCTCACAGTGTGCTTTACACAAAGTGCTCAAAAGTGTTTGAAACCCCCATAACACCTTTCTAGCATCAGGCTCAGGGCTTGCCTGTGCCTACACCTTTCAGTCTGCCCGCTCCACTGAGTTGGCTTATTTGTCTGGCATCATGACATTTCTTTGGTTGAAAAACTCCCCAAAAACGATCCAATGAGCACTGCAACGGGACTAAAGATGTCAACAGTTCACTGTTAGTCAGTTATATATTTTGACACGTCAGACTGCTCTTCAGTTTACCGCAATCTGCACCATCTGGGCCATGTCCGAGAAAACTAACTGGTGGCAAAGCTTATTTGGTCGATACACCAGTAATGGCGTTCCAACCCATCAGTACTGCTGTGGAAACATTGCGCCCACCCTCCAATCTCCTCCTAGGTCGCCCTGGTGAGTTAGCTGCTGATTTTTAGCTGTCAAACCGCTGTTAGCATTCTTTCCTCACAATCAATTCATTGACACATTTATTGATGTTTCAGGTCTAATCAGATCTTGATATCTTGTGTCTCTTAGTTATCTTACCTCAAATAAATCAAATATTAAAAAAAGGTTTGTGGACTTGTAGACCAGATATTAGACCTTACCACACATTAGACAGTCAGATTCCATCACAACATTCAAATCCAAACTCAACACCCACCTGTTCAAACTGGCACACTCACTCTAACTGGTCACTGAGCACTACACTTGTCTTTTTTTTAGGTCAATGTTTGGTTTTAATAATGTTTGATGTTGTTATTTTATGCTTTTATTCTATGTAAGGTGACCTTGGGTGACCGAAAGGCGCCAAAAATAAAATGTATTATTATTATTATTATGAGATAAAAATCTGCTCGACAGGGCTGTGGTTGTAGATCATTAGGTGACATGTTAATCGACCCCCTCCCTGCACATCTGAACTAATTTGCATCAACTGTTGTAATTTCTTCTTCATTAAAGATGTTTAGCACACAAAAATGTTAAACACTGAATTGAAAAATAAATCAAACTAATAATCAGTGATGACAACAATCAGAAGAAGTTGCAGCCCTACTTGTTTCCATTGCTCTTGCCTCACCCTGCATCCTGCTCTCTGAGCGAAGCTCATCCATCCGGTCCTGCAGCTCCTGCAGCTGCTGGCTATGCTGCAGCTTCAGCGCCTCTCTGTCCTGTTCGACAGCCTGCTGCTGACTCTCCAGCCGCTCGGTCAGCTCCTCCATCTTCTTCTCTGCTTCAACCGTAGAGTGCTGCAGGTACTCGGTGATGTCTGTCTTGTCCTCCTCCAGCACGCTGTACTGAAGGGCCAGGTCCTTGTTCTGTTTCTTCAGCTCATCACACTGAAGCTGACACCTGCAGGATGACACGTGAGAATCTGTTGTTGTGAATATTTAAATGAACTGATAACAACACTAACTGTGTATGTATGAATATACCTAAATTAACTATAATGAAAAGAGCTAACAGCTGCAGCCTGGAGGAGCACAGCACTTGACTATAGTCATTACAACATATTGTTGTTTTACTTTCACACTTTCATTCAGCAGCCTAACATACATGCAGTATATGTTAGCATTAAGCTAACTCAGGCTTACCTCTCCAACTGCTCATCCAGATGTTGAATTTGTATCAAATATAACCCCTTCTCTCTGTCCTCAGACACAGTTTCATCTGCCATAATAATCAATTAGTCGTGTTCCTGTATATTTGTTGACTTGATGTTGTTGTTCTCTATTTTAATCCTGCTTTCAGGATGTTTTTCAAAGACAGCCCACAGAATTATCTAGGGAGCTAAGACACCAATATGTATGTTGTTGCTAGGGAACGTTGCCTTCAGGGACTGCTCAGGAAAGTTCTACACTTTTCAAAAATAAACTGACCATGTATGACAATCAGGTTGAGTTCTAACTGAGCTATCTGTGATTATAATCAACTCAGGCACCAGAAGAAAAAGTTGGCATTGTATGTTCCTACAAACTCCAATTGCATTTGTGTTGTGGAGTTTGTTTTAACTACCTCTAACTGCATTTCCAGCAGCTTTTCATCCCCCGAGCTTCCAGTAGCTTTATAGCCCCCAAACATGGATGTTTTTAAGCAATCTGCAGCTGCATTTCTAGTGGCTTTTTAGCCCTTCAAACGTGACTGTATTTTAATGACCTGCAGCTGCATTTCCAACTTTTTTTTAGCCACCAGACATGGGTGTTTTTAGTGACCCCTCACTGCACTTCTAGTGGCCTTTTAATCACCAAATGTGGATGTTTTTTTAACGGCCTGTAGCTGCATTTCCAGTGATATGTTAGCCCCCCCAACATGGGTGTTTTTTAAGCAACCTGTTGCTGTGTTTTCAGCAGCTTTTTAGTGTCTTCATGAGCTGTAGCTGCATTTCCAACTATTTTTCAGTCACCAAACAAGGATGTTTTTTAGTGACCTGTCACTGCACTTCCAGCAGCCTTTTAATCACCAGACCTGGGTGTATTTAAACTCGACTTATAGCTGTGTTTCTAATGGCTTTTCAGACCACAAACATGGGTGTGTTTTAGAAACCTGTTGTTGTTTTTCCACTGGGGATAGAGACATGAAAAGCAGCTCCTTTTCCAGCCAGGATAGTGCCCCCCAAAAACCTGTGTATTTTAACATGTTCTTTTCCCAAGCATAACCAAGTGGTTTTGGAGCCTAATCCTGACCACATGTTAACCACAGCGCTGTTAAAACATCAAGTTGCAATTTATCAGCTACACAATAACATATAAGTGTAACATATGTAGTCAGCAGAAACGTAGATCGCCAACATTCTTTTTGGCAGATAGGTTGAAAAAATACTGATTGAGTCATTATCAGGAATCAGATGCTGAGCCGTCAACATCTTTACATAACCAGAGCTTCTGAAAGTAAAATGTTCAGCAGCTGACCTGAGTTGAACCTAAGCTTACTGGCCCCAGCATGCACCTGTGTGAGAACACCTTCAGATACAGTAAGTCATTTTCATAGCTGAGATATCTCGTTGGTGTCCTCACGCCACCTCCACCTCCAACAAGTATTCAGCCCGGGGCCGGTGTACTGTACCTCAGCCGTCTGTGTGTTCCCGTCTGTTTTTCTTGGCTGTTTTTTCATCCTCTACATCCACCCAACAGAGTTAAGCCTGGGAGGAAGATGCTTTAAAAATATTAATAATGTGCTCGTTGCACGAAAAGTGAGAGGAATATGTTTCATAAGCAGGAAAGGATTAGACAGAAGGAGGCACGCACGGAGAGACGGAGCAGTTTGTGATGGAAAGTGAGGGTGTGGAGGTCGAGCAGGCAGATGAGCCGAGACGTTCAGTTCTCACGACACAGAGACAAAAACACATTTTCATTTAACCAGAACAGAAACTGAAATCCTGAGATGAATTAAACATGCTTTAGTAAAACAACCATTTTTTCCATATTCACAACCACATGGGTTTCCACTTCCTGCTGTTGTCATGTCATCATTTGTTCTGCACGTTATTCAAGCTTTTTTAATGACCTCAAAAACATGTCTTTAAGTGTTGAACAAAAGAACATAAATACACAACAACAGCATGAAAGCAAAATACACTAAGAATCTGAAACAAAAAAATCCAAAATAATCCAATTCATATCATTAAGAAAAATATAACAAACCCCAGAGCAGCCAGCAGGCCGTCACTCTGATTCCAGATGTTAAACACAGAATGTTTGTGACAATTTGTTCTTAGTTTTCAAATATTAAAAAATGATTTAATCATAAAGCAAATGAGGGTACCTCTGCATTTTGACTTATCATTCACATTATTTAATGAAGCAGTGTGTAAGACTCAGTGCTGTCTAGTGATGAGGAGTGCACATTGCAACCAGCTGAAACTTCTCCTGGTTTGGATTCCTTCAGTGTTCATTGTTCAGGAGCTACATTTTCATTACTGCCTTTCTGAGGGCTTCGATCATGTGACCAATACACTGACAGGAGTAGAGAGGAAGGAGATGCTCTGGGCTACTGTAGAAACATGGCGGTGCAACATGGTGATCTCCATAGATGAGGACCTGCTCCCTATGTAGATATCAGTGGTTCATTCTAAGGTAACAAAAACACAATGATTGTTATGTTCAGACACACTGAACCTCTAAACCTCCAGCCAGGACTATACAGCAGCTACACTGACTTCGTGTCCTTCGTGTTATTTTCCCACCAAGAATTTTAAGTTGAATTGTATTTTCAGACTCTAAAACTTTGGCTGCTTTCAGGATCACGAGAATGAGTAAGCAAAAAAAGGATTCAGGACTCTCCCGCAGAGTTTTAGTCCTGCAATATGGTGCAGACATCAAGCAGGGAAATAATATGTGTAGATGAAATGTTTTAGACTTTATTTGGTTGCTGGGTGGGGTGTGTTTAAGGGACTGGACTTCTGACCTCATTAGTCACAACATCTGAACTCTTCATGACCTCACAACATGTGGAGAGAATGTAAATAACGTCAGGCACCACGAACACAAAGCTATAAAAAGTAACAGGCAATAAAAGTAAAAGGCCAGAAACAAAAGAAAACTATTCTGGATGTGTTGGTCACCCAGTGATCACAGAGCCATGATGACACAGCTGCCTCTGTGACACAGCTGACATTAACTCACACTAATTACTCGTTAGCAGCAGCAGATGCAACACATACTTTTTAAAACAGGACAGTCTTGTATTACGTCCCAGAGTTGCTCAGAAAAAGTTCTGAACTGGATTATTAAAGTGAGTAAATTTCTGTTTGTGTTGCATTTTAGCTGGATACTAATTTAAGTGTTTTCATCTACAAACATTATTTTATCTCGAGCTCTTTGGGTGTCAGAACAAACTGCAACTGTTAGATCATGTAATAGATTTCTGAGTGCACCCTCACGTTCTCACGAAACCTTTGATTTAATCTTTTAAACCCCAGCAGCAGCAGGAGTGTGTGTGCTTTGTGGTTTAAAGCAGCAACACATCAACAGATCCTGAGAACAGAACACGACCTGCTGCAGAGGGGAGAGGCGCGCTTCAAAATAGCTCCCTAAATGATGCTATTAACTGTCTGAATGCAAATTCTGTCAGCTGTTTGTTTCTCAGTCGTCATGACAGTCTGTAATTAAACTTAGAGACATCCAACAGCTTCACACATCAGCTCCTCCTCCTCAGAGGCTGGCTGGTAACAAAGATTTCATAAATCTCATCTATTTTTTCCTGCTGTAGAAACAACCTGGTGTTTACTGGTGAGGGATAAGACATACCAACCGTTACAGATGGACTCGTACAGCCCAGTCAGCACAACGAAAAGTACGTTTTTGCAAACCATGGACACGTTACATTTGTACATCTCATCCCTATGACATAGAAAACATGAGCTAAGTTTCTAATCAGCAGGAGGAGGGGGTGGTGGATGGTGGGACACATACAGTAGGTAAAAAGGCGGCGCAGCACCAGATAACAGCAGACCAGACTGGAGTTTGGGACATATCCAGCCCTGTTTGTAGCTACAAAAGCGGGTACATTTTAATGAGAGTTTGGGACATTTCCGACTGTGTCTGCAGCAGTAAAAGCAAGAGAGTTCAGGAAATTTTGGATTTTTGTGGCCACCAAAATCTGGTATTTAAAGCCCAAATCTGATCTTATCCTAACCCTAACCAAATATTTTTTGAGTCTAAACCTAACCACACATTAAACACATTAAATTAAAAACCTAAGGGGCGTCGGTAGCTTAGTGGATAGTGCTGGCGCCCCATGTACAGAGGCGATGCCTCAGCGCAGCAGTCTCTCTCTCTCTCTCTCCCTCCATTTCACTCTGTTCCATCTAATAAAAGCTAAAAACATAATCTTTGAAAACCGAAACATAAAGACATGCAAAATTTCAATATATCTGCTTAATAAGAGACCCACAAATTTAACTTCTGTGGTTGGCTGAAACATACGGTGCCAACATTTATTCTGCCGGATGCTTTATTAAGCTACGGCCAAACATTTTTTTATTGTAAACAAATCCATGAAAAATTGATGTGTTGGTCCATCTCTCTCTTCTTTTCTGTGGCTTTCAGCTCCAAACCCAAAGATGTAAATTATGAAAAACAACACAACACAACAACACAAACATATAGTTAGTTATTTCCTCAAACAGTTTTTCACTGTAGTTCAAACAAACAGGGGGAAATAATAACAATGTTGGGGACTATTTTCAGCAGCGGATTAATCCAAATTTGGTCCTCTCGTGAATATTTGTCGCAGCAGGATGCTGTGTGTAGGATTGAGTCGAAATAAACTACGGTGTGTGTGTTCATGGTAATGAAGGAACATGTCACCAGTGACACTGTGTGGCTCACTGATGTGTTTTTAATAACAGCGTAGCTAAATGGCACGGAGGAAGGAGATATATCAGGCGATACAGACACACACTATACTTAGTGAAAACAATTCACTTTTGTGCGATCAAAAGTGTAATTAGTTGCATAAGCATTAGCTCCATAACGACTACTTTCAACTCCTCAACAACTATTACTTCTGGACTTCACCAGCATGTACAGGATTTATTCAGGTGGGGTCAACTGTCTAATTGTGAAATGCAACAAAAGTGAAAAATAATTTGTGTGTCCGCCCAATGATTCAGCTCCATTCCAAAACTGAATGCGTTCTCTCTTACCTCATGCCCCACCCCAAATAAAAAAGATAACGTCCTCAGTGGAGGTAACATTTGATCAGTTGTCAAAACAATGTGAAGAGAAACTGAGGATACACCGTCAGCCTTTTGAGATCCAACCCAACATGCTCAATTACTGAGTTTCACCCTCAGCTGTAATTATGATATTAGGCTCCTCATTATTTGAGGTTTGACGTCTGAGTCATCATGACACAGAGAAACAAATCTGTGTCAGAGGATGAAGGTCAACTCAACACGTGACACCAAAACTCAACACTGAAAATGATCTGAACACAAATACAGTTAGACTGCAGATAGTCAATTACTTAAATGCCTCACTGTTGAAAACATTATTGAGACTTTCTTTCCTGGTCTCATTCCACAGCCTGTTGTCGTCAAATACTGCTGCTTCATCACTGATTTCAGCATCAGACTCAGACGCTAAAAGCCACCTTGCGCAGTAGTATGATAGCTGCCTGGTGGCATCAGTCTGTAATGCGGCTAGATGGAACCTCTCATGGTTGGTATGATACGCTCCTGGATGGTGACAGCCTGACCTTGAAAACATACAATATGATTGACACAATATTTTTTAATCACACAAGATTGCTTAGCCTTTTTTCCGTTCACCTCACAACGGCAGGACTTTCATACAATTTGTAGACATACACCAAGTATGAACTACACAGGCTGAACCAAAGCAAGGGGACATTTTTGGGTCAAACAAACTCAAGACTTTCACCCGGAGGCTGCTGTTCATTTCCTGTCTATAACAAAGTCAGGAAAGTTATTTTAATAACTATGTAGTGTGCTAATGTGAGTAGCATGCCATGTTTGTACAACCCAGTCTCACTCCGAAGTCGACAAAAACCGGTGTTTGGTCAGTGACTTCTGGTGTCAAGACACCGACACAAAAACCTGTCCTTTCATGTCTGCATGATAGGCGGCCAGTTGCTGTTATTGTTTAATGGCAGCTGGCAGTGCCAGCAGGAAATGTGACGGGACAACAACAAAAATAAGGTTGCAGAAGTCCAAGTAGAACAGATAGATGGGGTGGTGGATCAGTCCAACAATCACCAACTTCACTCTGGGAGGCAGGTGTTCGCTGCCCATGAGATTGCTAAGCCAAATCCTGTTCTTTTTTCCTAAGCCCAACCACGTGTGTTTGTTTATGAAGTAAAAAACATACATTTGCGGTGTTGAATTGACATAGTGCTTTGACTTTGAAAGAGACTGTGACGCTGATTGTCATCGACCAAATGTCTGTATTTGACGAGTCTGGAGTGAGAACGGGCTGCACTTTCTTACTGAGGAGAGAAGACTGCCACACTGACACTACACTGCTCATTCATCCACTGCAGAAACTCTGAAATTCTCCATTCAAACAAACATTTTCCATATTAACTCTGTAAAATTAACCAATATCTAAACCTGACCATGAAAACTGAGATGAACCAATGACTGATCTTAATTTCAAAACTGCTTTTCTTTATTGCACAGCTCAGGGAGCAGCTTCTGGGTGTCTCATCCCTCATGAATGTAATGGTTATAAAGTTCACCCTAATTAAAATTCCTGAATAAGAGTAATTGGTTGAACCAACAGGAAAGGTGCCAAAACCACAACTCAGGTTCAATTAAACTGTAATTTTCCTTCAGACCTTTGAGACAAAAGCTAAATAATGAAGCTGAATTCCTCCAGCTGGATGTTTGCTGCTGTGATCATCGCTCTGGGAAACACTCATCTGTATTATTAAGCAGTAATAACTGTGATTTTCAAGCTCCAACGTGTCTCTGCCTCATGTTTCCTGAGAGCCGAGAGGTTGAGCCTTTTTCTCTCAGCAAGTATGAACCAACACGTTGGCATTCTGTTGCTATGCCAGTGCAAACAACAGACAGCAGCTCCTGCAGCATCACGCAACATCAAGAACTTGATAGACAATGTGGCAGCAGGAGAGTCAAGTGTTCCCAGGACAGAGACAAATGTGGGATGTGGTGATACTGGGAGAAAAGCTTTTAGTCATCTTTAACAAACTGTCCAGAAGGTCAGCTGTATCATTAATCAAGTCTTTGTCTCTCTCTCTGACTCCAATATCCGTCATCTCAGGAATTCATTTGAAGTCATAACTTTCTCTTCGTGTTGCAACAGAGATGTCGGTCACATCCGCTGTGGTTGCTTCTATGGATCAATACAGAGAATTCGCACATTGCTACAGGAGTTCTTCCCAAATCTCCTCCCTTTTCCTGTGAACAAATACCTGCAGGAACCTGAAACATTTACCTAGTATTCACTTACTGAAGATCATCAACAGTCTGGAACAAAAAGTGTGTTTAAATGCTTTTAAAGAGACCGGGTTACCTTTGTCTTTCCCCTGCTACCTTACACCTTAAATGTCATCTAAATAAGAAAACTGATTTCGTCGGGTAGGTTTTTCTTGGGAGAATTCATATTTCTTGGCCATGTGTCCAGTAATCAGCTTATTATATACACATGCACAACAAAGACTTGAGATGGGTAAAGTATTGGAGTGGACCTCTGCCCAAAAACAAGTCCACTCGAAGTTAGACTGAAACTGAAAATAGCAAAGAATCTTCTAGAGGTCAGTTTCCACTGCAGAACATCGGATTATTTGTGACATTCAGCGTCTTCTCTCTCTACTACTATTAAAACACAAGTGATGTTTCCAAAAACAGGTCTGGTGTAAAGGATAACCTGTGTATGTGCATTTACAGTGCATGGAAACATGTTCTCCAATTATCTGCATAACCTGGTAACAGTACATACAAATATCTCCTTTATGCCTTTCAGGTCCTCCATAATATTATAATAATAACCTTTATTTATAGCAAGCTCCTCACAAATGGCGCCACAAAGTGCTTCACGAGGCAGCAAATAAAAGAAGCAAGTCATAAAATCAGGTTTTGAAAGAAAACAATTTGATGTACAAAAACCGAAGAAATAAAAGACAGTTCGAAAAAAAAAGAAAACTTAAGTAAAATCAGGAAAGACTCTCCAATAAAGGTTTGTTTTAAGGCGGGACATAAAAGAGATCACTGACTCAGCAGACCTGATTTCCTCAGGCAGACTGTTCCAGAAACTACAAATGCTCTGTCCTCTTTAGTTTTCAGCCGCGCCTTGAGAACAGACTTCTGTCCAAGGATGTCAAAGTACATATCAGTGCATATGATACAGAGAGGTCAGATATGTAGCAGGGAGAGAAGCCATGACGAACCTTAAAAGTAATCAGTAACATCCTAAAATCTAATCTAAAACACACAGGGAGCCAGTGTGAGGAGGTCAAAACTGGAGCCATCCAACAAACAAAAGCCATCCATCGCCACTGGCTATTGACAATAGATTGTTAACCACTTACAAGTCTGCTGTTAGAAGATAAATTATCACCATGACTTTTTTTTAAATCTGTGAAAAACTGTCTCACATGATCACAGACCACTGAGCATCTGGGGGGACCTCAAACTCATGGATTTGTTACTCAAACTGGTCCTCTGGACTATATTTTGTGTTTTGTTTTTTCTGTAAACAAAGAGCTATTTTTGGCGTGAACATCTGTTGTCGGAGGTGAAAGTGTTCCAGCAGTGAGTCAGCTCAGGACCCAGCAGCATACCGATGTTAACTTTGAGTTGGATTAAATTTCAGGTGGCATGCTGTGAGAACAAAAGTGTGACCTCCAGGTGATGTGAAAACACAACACGCTGACGCAGAATGGCTTTGACTTGTGACAGCAGAGGATTTCACTGTGTTAAAAATAAAGCTGAGACTTGAACAAAGAAGCTTTAATCAAAACAACATTGATCAAATCATTTATTTTGTTAAAGGGATAAAAAGTATGTGTGAAGGAGCTTAGTGAAACATGAACACTTCAATAACCTGAAGCTCAAAGCACCATTTTAGCAAAGTACAGCTGAATCTGATCATATTACATCAGCTTTGAATCACAGACCATTTTAAGATGTCTTTCAGTTGCTCAGAAACAACATTGTTGTTTCACTTAGACTGTCAGTCCAGCAACTGCTGCATAAATACAGCATATGAAACACTCAACATTGGTCCTCCTGAGCTAAAATACTCACTGTGGGAAACGATGAAATTAGTTTGAGGACCTTTCCTCTCAATGGAAGGTTGTTCTCGTCAACAAAGTACAAACTTTACGTCAGAAATAAAAGTCTTCCACTTCCCTAATGAAACAAACTGGGGCTAAGTGCAGATTGCAGCGGTCAAAAGAAAGAATTGGACACCATTGGACTCAGCCTCACCCTTATTCCGAAGTCATCAAATACAGCCCCCTTGTCACTGGGTGGCGTCAGTTGGTAACACAGCTGTTTACGGTATTATGACAGCCACTGGTCGGTCAGCCAGATGGCACCTGAGGCAGCAGTATGATACGAGCATCGGTTGCATCAGGTTGAAATGCTGCTGTTAACGATGTAGTATAAGGAGCAGGGAAGTCCCTATAGGAGGCCAGTGTTTACTTCCTGTATGAATGTAGAGCCAAACCATGATGTGTTTTTCTAAACCTAACCATGTGCTTTTGTTGACATCCCAGTGTTGGTGGTGACATCCTGGAACAATCAACAGCAGACGCATATGGATACCTAATATGAAGACATAAAGAGCCACCGACAAAGTGTCGGCATGTGACCACCTGCGATGAGAACACGTTGGAAACTCCAGGGTCTGTAGCTCTCATTTCATTACTGGTTATTAAGCTTGTTCATGCTTACTATCACTATCCAACAGTCCACAGAGGAAGAGAGGAGCGTTTGTATTTGTGTGTAATGTGTCTGTGGCTTTCATTCTCCGAAAAATTGTGAAACTTACCAGTTCTGCAATCGAGGCTTTGAACTGGTTCATTTCTTTAGGGACTTTCACTTCTGACATCAAGTTTGTAACTTGTTGAACAGTGGCTGGACCACAAGTCCAAGTGGAACATCCAACTAGCAACCAGCAGATGCCTTGAAACGGTCTGAGGTGTATTATACTTTGTATTGTTTTGCATCAGATTGTGGACCATGAATCTGAAATCCAAAATGCTGAGGTGGATTGATGCAAACTCTTACTTCTGTTCTTCTCTTCTTTTTTCTTTGCCTGTTAAATTCACCTTTGATCTGATGAACTAATGACTTCCTGTGTATCTTGTTCTTTTTTTATTGCTGCTTATTCACTGACTTTGGGTGTGGACAGACTGAATACATGAACCTTTATTAAAAAAACAAGCTCAGGGACAAAGACAGCATTCAAGTGAAGTATGTGTTCCCTTTGGCCAGGGCCTGAACCTCCGACACTCCCTCAGTGAATCACACAGATCCACTCGGAGGGGTTTGAACTCGTGCTGGTTGAACTGTGGAGGGTTCAAAGAGTTGAGATGCATGAGAATCAGGATTTAATGAAGCGGAGAGTCAGACGGTACACATGGTTAATTTTAGTGCGGCACGTATGTCGTGGAGATGATCCAACATCTCATTATTCTCTTGTTCTTTTCTCCTCTCTGTGGTCACCGCTGTCCTCTGCTTCTTCTTCGTCTCTCATGAGACACGTGGCTGCGTTGTCACGATGCTGTATGCCAGCAGCAGAGGAAACGTTTCAGTCCTCCAGTCTTCTTCAGCAGCCTCTAACTCTGCAGCTCACCATGACAAGGACATCTTGTACATGTATTCATGTAAAAGTTCTTAATATTTGTAATTTGAACTCAGACTGACACTTTACACGCTCCACTGTGACAGGAGTGAGTCAGCAGAACAAGGACTCATTTAAACTCTCTTTTTGCGTATAAAAACAGATATGTTCGTCTCAAATGTTGAAAATGTCACTGCCCTCATACTTCCATGTGTCCTATACGTTGGCATAAAGACATGCAATAGATGGCACAACAGGGTGAGTTCAAAAATTTCTGACAACAGCAAACATGGCGATGTAGCAGGAGGTAGTAATAATCTACATTTTACCAGAGGCAGTGATGTAGACGGTGTTCTGTGAGGCCATTAAATACATTGTGACATATGGACGGAGAATTCTTTTCACTATATTGCCAATTTGTTCTGTTCCGCCATTTTATTGTAGTCTCCTGCAGCCACATCTCGCTTAAATGACGCTACACCGCCTCCATGATCTCTGGTGTTACTGCTTTGTTTCATCTGTACAGTATCAGCAAGCTTTAAGAAAACAAAATGAACGCAGAATTGGCACAGAAGGCCACGTCCATGTCCTGGGTTTCCCACACATTCATTTATTTTAACACGTCGTTTCTATTTTGGGGGCTGAATCGTTCATTAGAAGCACTGTTGGAATATATTTACCATTCATTTCTTTATAGCACCACACTGTCACAGCACAGAGCGCCCTCGGGGCAGAGATGGAGCAGCAGAACGTAAAACTTAATCCTACATTGTGGCAGCTCTGAAAGTTCGCTTTCACTTACACACACCTGCTCCTCTCATCCATCAGTCTGATGTGATTAGCTGTGAGCAGATGGACAGATCAATTATCTACCCTGCAAGTCACAAACCGGTGCTGAGGACAAAGACCTCATGGAGAGAGGGGACACAGAATGAAAATAAAATCCTGGGTCCCACATAATTCCCAATCACATCACCAGTGATTAAAGTGTTTCACTGAGGAGAGACGAACAGAAAGGTGTGACAGTGACGCTGACTGACAGTCTGCTGCAGAGACAATGTTGTCTATGTGTGTTGATTTGATGTGTGTGATGCGGTTGTGTTTATGTGTTGAAGTTTTGCGTACAGTGTGTATTCAGTGTTCTGTAACCTTGATCCAGTGCATCATGACTTACAGCATGTTGCATGCAGCAGTAAGTGACTGTACATCACGATACAGTGTGTTGCATGCAGTGATGTGTGTGTTGCGTGCAGAGAGAGAGGCAGGCAGGCGATCAAAGCAGCTCCGAAACATTCCAGAACCTTCGGTGAGAGTTTCTGTGGTCGAAGCCTGAGGAGAGACGAGGAAAAACAAAACTAAGGAGACACGAAAGGAGAGGAGAGGAGAGGAGAGGAGAGGAGAGGAGAGGAGAGGAAACAAGGGAAGGAGAGG
>JAPZEB010059374.1:0-19405 GCA_029783705.1 Chaetodon striatus
TTCATCGATTTGGATCAGTCTTTTTTGCTGATGCCATTCATATAGGTTGTATGTCCCAGTGAGCTCTGGAAGTAGAGAACCAGACCCTCACCCATTCATTTTCAATGGGTCAAGGGCAGTTAAGTTCCAATAGCTGCCCTGGCGCGTTTCAAAGATGGCGTCGGAGTGTTATGACTTGCCTTAGAAGGACTTTGGATTAACTATTATTATCCATGTATTAATTCTGTTTATACGGTGTATTGATACACCCAGTTAAGTAAAACATGACTAATTATTTCCCACATAGTCTATAGGCTACATACATGATATTGTGCTTAAACACTGAGACTAAAGCTACATACAATATCTGAAGCAAAAAGTCAGGATCCTCACCAGCTGATGAAATAAAGATACATCATTATTTGTGTATTGCATTGCAAGTTAGTCCTAGTATTAATGGTATAATAGGGGAAGTGTAGGATCATATTGTCATTTATTCTACCATAAAGTGTTAAGCTGCTCAACTTGAAAACTGAAAACTGATTGATGTGTTTGGAAAATGTGTCTCAGGCAATGTTGTCTGTTTCCAAACCATCTCTCCATGAAGGGCCCATATTACTGAAATTGTCAGTGTATGCAAATGCACCATTCAGCAGCAAATCAGGTAGAGACAGTTTCATGCTCAGGCAAATTATACCACACCTTAAGCATTGTGGGAAGTGTGAAACAACACGCCATATTGGGTCATTACACTTTGTTTGCAAACCTGCAAATATTGCAATCCTATTTTGAAATCATGTGTGACAACACATTAAAAAAAACTCAAATTTTCAAGAGGGAGTCTGGCATTGTACAAAATTTGTTTTTTCGGGCTATAAGTATGATGTTCATTGGGATGAGATCACTGAGCAGTGCTCATGGCATCATTTGTTGCCTTGCAAGCAGGTGGTAGAGCACACTACTGCAGATTACAAATGGCGTTGCTGGACTCCACACCATGAAATGTTGCATTGTAATCACTCGGGTGTGATGAGCTGTTCACTGTCATGTCTGCCAGCTACAACTTTGAAATAACTACTCTGTCGGGACTATCCTAAATGTGTTATTTGCTGCAGCCTTTGCTTCCATCTTCACAGGTTCTCCCAAGCTGGACACAGAATGCATTTGTCAGTGCAGTTTAATGTTTCCCAGTGCACTTATCTGTACTGAGAGCATGAGAACAGATCAAGATGTCATCAGTGAAGCATGTATGTCCTGTCAAAAAAAACAGAAATACACTTGCTTTTCATGTTCAAGGTGATTGTTGCAAGTATACTGTATGATAGCAACATGATAGATTGAACACTAGGGCTCATGACAGAGCAGATGAGTCACCTACACAGCACCGGTGATGGAAGAGAATTGTGACACCATCAACTCAGGTAGAACAGCAGTTTTCACACACTAAGCTGGCTGACAGGTCATTTTTCCTCACTTTTTGTCGGGCTGATTCCTTCCCCTGAGCCTCACTCTGATGTCAAACCACGTCCATTTTGGGAATCAGGAGAAAGTTGAGGTCTGAGTTGGGTGCTCTGTACCTACACTCTGGGCCTCAGGGTGCAAAAACAGTCCTGTCTCCACTATCATCCATCCACAAGAACCTCTTAGACAGCGCTTTACCTGACACTCACACAGTCTGCTGAAAATCATCACAAATCCCATATCGGAGGCAGGGAGAAACTTTTCCACCTGAAAGAGGATAAAAAGTTATGCCCTCAACACCCAGACTGAACGCACTGGACCTGCTATCCACTGAAAACCAGCTGATTCAGCAACTGCAGGACTGCCAAAAGTGAGATTTTTAAGAGGTTTGCACACAGGAAGAGCTACTTTACCTCTCTTCTCTTCATCTGACTTCAGCACTGGTGAGTTAAAGTGTCATTTCATCATCATGCCTCTATAAAGTGCAATATCCATGTTCTATTATGTTTCTGTGCTGGACTGATCACTGCAGATCCTGGCCTTTGTGTTTTAACATGTAATTAATTGGATAGTTTGTTTTAAAAAAAATGTTTTTGGTGTTGTATTCAGCAGCGAAACTGTTTTGTTCTCTTGTACAACACCTGGGTCTTTTTTTTGTTGCACTTCTTTGTAACAGTCGAATGAAACACTACTCAAATGCAAAACCCGGAGTTCTCTTTTTATTTCCTCCACCTTTCTATTTTTGTGTGAGATGAAGGCTGTTGTTAATTATCATGTAATCAATGTAACCACCTTTGTACATACTGTATATAATTGGTGATGTAGTGGAGGAATCAGCTCCTGCATACGGAGAGAGTGACACTAACATCCTGTGAAACATCCTGTGAAATTAAGAGTGTATGATTCATCACGTCAAGGTGCTCTGAACATGTACTGTATTTGTTTGTTCTCCACCAACGCTCAGAGATACTTATAGCATCATTATACTGCATTTGGATTTCCCAGAAGAAGCACAAAATATCACAAATACAGCATGTTTACAAGATCAGTACAGTTTGGGATACAAGCTGTAAAATAAAAATCCACACTGTGTCCACAAAGTGGTGGAAAACTCATTAAAAAACTAAGAGATTTTATTATGCTGTAAATTGAACAACATCTTAACATGTTTAACTTTTACCAGTTAGGCATTGTCTTAAATGCATACTTACACACACAGATACACACACAATTGCACAGCAGATCGTAGCTGAAAGGGTGGCTCTACAATTAATGTACTCCATGTGATGCTGAGAAAGGACAGCCAACATTCATGTATGTTGCACTCAACAGGTCCTTCACAAAACTAAATTACAACATAAATTATTAGTCAGTGCCCTCTAAATCTCACACAAGCATTTTCTGATGAACATAATTTGTGAATGCTTTCCAAATTACTGTTAAAAAAAGCATTCATATGACACTTTGTTTTTGTTTTTTTGTTTTTTTGTTTTTTTACGTTTCATCCTTTTATTAGACATCCTGAAACAGCAAGGCAGACAAGTGTGTTGATGAAAGGGAAGAAGAATGAGAAGAGAGCTTAGAAGTCAAAACACATGAACATTTCTCACTAATGTCAGTGGTGAAAATAAAGTAAATTTACTCAAGTACTACGCACAATTTTGACATCAGAGCATTTTATTTGTTTATTTCCATCTTATCATACTTTATACTTTTATTCTGCTACACGCCAGCAGCAAATATTGCAGCTTTTATTCAACTGCTAGATTAAGATTTTACATAAGAAACATACAGTTTGATAGTCTCATAAAAAGATCCATAAAGATCTTAACCATTTTGGATTGCACTTACAAAAAATAATTTGTTTAAATGATCCAATTTATTGCAAAAAAAAAAAGACCAAAAAAGGTAAGTGCTGAAAAGTACTTTTTCTTCTTTGTTCTCCCATTAACAATTTCACAACCCTACAGATGTGTCTTATGACCCTTTGGAGAGGTCTGACCCCTTGGTTGGGAGCCACTGGATTAAACTGGCTAACGTAGCTAAAACTAGCTTTACCTCGAGCACCTACAGCACCACAATGCTGCTTACATATTGTTGCATCAGTACAACAATGTAATAATGTCCCACATGTTCTCACTCCCAACTTGTCAGATGTATCAGCTTGGTCACCGGTCCCAGGCTTCAAACTATAATGTTCTAGGTGCCCCTCTAGCATCAGTTTCAGACATGTAAGTTTTTGTGTCAATTAAAGCTTTTTACATAAATAGTGCCTTTTCAAAATAAACTTCCATGTTCACAGGAAACTTACTACTTGGTTGTGTTTAAAAAAAAAAAAAGTTCAAGGTTTGTGTTAAAATAAACGTTACATAACTTATGTCATTGGTCACTTGACATAATGGTAAATACATTACGTAGTTAAAAAAAAGACTTAACATTGACTTTTGGTTTCACAAGGGACACAAACAGTGGTCTCCTGGGTGACAAATCCTGTGTTTGTTTGACTCATCCACCACCTCTCTCACTGTACACAGACTTTCTTGCTCTTTAAAGTCATTGCAGAGGATGGGTTTACACTGAAGTTAGCTGAAAGCCTGGTGTGTCTCATACAGACACTAAAGGATGCCCTTGTCACAGTGTGCATTTCTGACCTACCATACATGCCATTCTCTCAATTAACCCAGTAAACTGCCACTCACGCCGCCTCTCCACCACACCTACCTGCCAGCCTATCACCTGTCACCTGTTTCACCTGTTCTGCTGCCTGTGATTTCCTGTACCGTAGATTACCTCGCCACATCGCTGCCCAGTCTGACTTTGTGTGTGCACCATGGCATGTGTTCATTGTGTGGTTTGCCAAACTTTTGTAAAAGTGTACACCTTTATCATCTTTATCTGACATCACCTCCTGTTTGCTCCCTCACGGTACTGCTGCACACTATTGAACTCTCCTACTCTCTGCTTAGGTGTGGCTCGCCAAAGCTTCTGGACTAAATTTGTGCCTCAGGAAGCCTCAAGCGTAGGAGTTAATCTTGCTCACTGTTTTACTTGCCTGTTTGTTGTCTGTGTTGCAAGTGTTCTATTAAAAGTCATAACAAACTGTCATGTCCGCCTTTGGTGCTGCAATGGGGTTCAAACCACACCCGTAACAGCCCTGGCCATCGGTTTCAGACGCAGAGGGCCACTTACCGAGCTGCCATATATGACACCCTGAAAAGGGGAATTGTAATGTCATATACTGTATAATAAAATGTCAGTTGCAATCATAACATTTAGTTGTGATACTTTAAGTACATTTAGCTGAATTCTCTTGTATTTTTAATTAATTTTAACATAGAACTTTGATTTGTAAGGGAGTATTTTTACATGGTTGTATTGCTACTGCATTACTAAAGTAAAGTGTCTGAACACTTCCTCTACCACTGACCAATATTGGCTGAAAATATGTCATGTTTTTTCAATGGAAAGAACAATTTATCAGATTGAATATGTCATATTAGAAAGAAGACATATTGTGACACAGCGTGTCAGGTAGAGGTGCCACTTCATTACATGTACTGTGACAGCAATACAAGGTTTCCTGACCTTCTCACGGCTCAGGGCCACAGGAGGCAAACTGATCCAACATCAACACTAATTCATTAATCCAAATGTTAGTGTTAACTGGCAAGAAGCTGCCCTTGTGAAAGACACCCCCTACGCACAACCTTTTTTTAGCGAGTGAAAACATCTGTTCTTTTAGTGCCAATTTTGCCCCATTGCCATTTCTCATATAGATTGATTTTATTGGGCTATAAATTTTACTGCGGCCTATATAACGCTCGGGAGAACTGTGTAATAAAACTCCTCTTGCCAAACACAGTCAAAAGGCTTTTAAAAACAAATGAAATATTTCTAAGTTTACTTCTTTTGTGTGTGTGTGTGTGTGTTTGTGTGTGTGTGTGTGTGTGTGTGTAGACGGTAGATGTGATCAGTAGCTCAATGATCACAAATGTAACTCCTGCTTTATTACACGCATGGAGCCTAATAAGGACAACCAACATATAGGTATCGTTAATATAAAGCTACATAACTCCTCATACGGATGTCAAGGGAGCTGTTAAGAGTCCTGTTTGTCTGAATTCATGTTCATTGGTGAAGTAGCTGTCGACAGGAAAACAGCCCTCTTGGGGACGAGCACAAACAACATAAAGCCACAGGAAAAAAAACATCCAGAAGGGGGAAAATTAATAACAAGCAATGAAGAGGCGTTAATGATTTTCCATAATTAGATCCAGTCTTTACTGGCACAAGTGTGCACATAAATTATTATGCCTCCTCTAATTTATTTTTTACCCAATCTTGATTTATGGTAAACATGGGGAAAACAAGTGCTGAATGTACTGTAAGTTTCAAAGGATTCAACATATTAAGAAAAACACTTATTCACTTTCTTGTCAAGAGTTAGATGAGAAGTTTGATGTCACTCTCACGTCTTTACATTGAATACAAAGTTAGCGCCAGCAGGCCATTAGCTTAGCTTAACATGATGACTGGGATCAGAGGGAAACAGTAAGCTAGTGACATGCTGGGGCTATTTTTTAACTGGGTGCAGTGACCTGCTGGACTGTTGTTGCAAGTACGTAACTCTTTGTAAAACCACAATTTGATGGTTTTACATTTCTATTTGTTCAAGGATAAACAAAAGACTGAGCTTTCAAGGTGGGCTACTCATCATTGGACAGATACAAGCTAGCTGCTTTCCCTTCTCTCCAGTGGGACTCAGAGAATTTTTTTACTAAATCTTTGGGTAGCACACCAAAACCAACAGCCATAACTGAATTTCAGGAATTCAGTTATGTTTTAATGCATTATGTAATAATGGTATTTTTCAAATACACTGGTCGTCCTTTTCCTTAAAAGGACAGATAGAGAGCTTTAATGTTGAGAAGTACTTTGATTGTAAGGAACGAAACATTTACGGGAAGGGCCCTCTCAAGTTTAGGAGAGAGCCGTGGGTACCCAAAGAACCCATTGTATCAATTGTATTAGGGGCACCACTGTTTCTGCCAGTATGTATTCTAAGCTACAATAAGCTAACTGCCTGCTGGAGCTAGCTTTATATCTGGCATAAAAACATTAGAGTTGTATCAATAAAGCAAATGAGCATACTTCCCAAAATGTTAAACTACTTTTACGTATTTTTTGCTCTATCATCAAACTAAATATTAAATGCGGGTGGCTACTGAAATCTGTTCATTTAAGTGTCAAAAGTTAAAGTGTCAGAGGCACCAACCAATGTAGGACAAAAGGTTGTGACAGAGGCTTTGATTCCAGACACATGTAAGAGCTTAAGTGAAGTCAACAACAAAAATGTAATATGTAAAAATTGCCTTTGTTTGCTTGAAGTACATGTCTAAAAGATCTGATCTGCTTGTCAAAAGGTCCTTCTCTTTTTTTCCCTGGAGCTTTGTACCCATGTCATTTTATTTGCTTTAATTGATACTGCTTGAACAAGGTCTTCCAGTTTCCTTTGGAGAGACCTGTACCGACTGTCAGTTACACAGACGTTTGGCAGGTAGTCGCAATGACTGATGACGGAGAGGCACTGAAGCACAGCAGGGGTTGTCTGACATTGCATTCACATAGCACAGCTGGCATGACTAGCGAGTCCTTGACAGCTGCAGAAGTTCACAGATCTGCACACACATCAATAGAACTCACTGCAAACTCAAAGCCAGCTTCAATGACGAGCATGTTGGCCAGGCCGCTGAATGATAGAGGTCAAAAGCTGTTTTTTTTTCTGGAAAATATTACCACACTTGGACATGAGAGCACACAAATGCATCCAGTGATCAATTTAGTGGGCTACAACTAATGGAATATGTTTCACTGATTAATGTGTTAACAACTTTCCTCGAGTAGCGTGGCCAGAAATCATAGTGTGGGTGGACTCAAAGAGAATCAGGAGAGCCCAGTCAGTCCAAGAGCATAAGGTTAGGGTTAGAGTTTAATCAACTGAAAAACAAATTACACCTGGTAGGGGGCACAGCAACATATTGCCTGGCGCACTCTGATAACACAAACACACCAAATGACACAGCAGGGGGAAAAAATTAACCAAGCTTATTGCTACAAAAGTATAACAGCCTGAAAGAAGCAGATTCATCCATTGTTTATACTATGAATCACTCGTATTCTTTGAGGGCTGAGACAGCAGCACAAAATCCTAATACAGCCATCTAGTCTCCAATATACACACTCAGTAAAGTACTTTAAATTGCTTACGTCTCACCAGTGAAAGTATTTAATAAAAGTTGGATAGGATTGTCTGTCACCACTGATGCCCTAATGCCAGTTCTTTTCATCTTACTGAGTTGAGAAGAGTACACGAGGGCCTGTAGGTAACCATTCATCTTAGGAAATAAAGTATGTTACAGGGGTCACATGTCTAGTACCTTAACCAGTGATGAAAACTCTGTCTCCTTTGAACTGCCCATTAAATCACAGTACAAACAGTGTCTGTGCTGCATCCTTCACAGCCAGTAAGCGGGTGTTGGCAGGTTGTTTCAGGGCTATATTATAGAAATGTTTGTCTACAGTACTTACCAGCTGATGGGGGAAATGGCACAGGTTATATATTTCACTGCTAGATTTAAACTTTCATGAACTCTCACTTATTCTCATAGTGCAGCTTTGCCATTACATGAACTTGAATCCACTAGAGGCAGTCAGCTAGTAAGGTTTCCGTCGCTGTTGTACACTGGCTGAAAGAGAAGGGTAATAGTGAGATAAATTGCTGACAATTTTACAAAACTTTAGCAAACTGCAGCTTAAAAACACACCTTTAATCAAGTAGTAAAGTTTGGTAAAGAATAAACCACAACACCAACAAATCTGCTGTATTGCTTTGTGGCACAAAACGGAAAGTCCTGTGTTTATTTAACCCATTCACCAACCCAACCTTGCATGGACTGTGCTCTTTTTCTTTTACTCCTATCAGAGCATTGGGTTACACACAAATTACTGGCTCATGATTATGTGGGTTATATCCAAATTGTGGTGCATTACTTTTCATAAGTATACATATGAACACTGCATGAGAACAGCCTGGGTATCTTCATGTTTACAACTAAATGTATAAGAAGAGTGGCCTTCGCCACAGATATTTTAACTCTAACAATACAAATGTGAGAACAGAGTCAACGGTTGCCACCACCATGGACAGCTATTATTCCGAGACAACTTGACAATGATATACTGATATGTTAAACTGCTGTGGCATCCTTAAAATGGAAACTTGTTTCGTGAAGCCATATTCTAAGTATTTTGTGGCATATTTATTATGCCATGGTAAGAAAAAAAAAAAAAAAAAACACTCTATCTCTACCTCTCCTTTGTTTTTTTCAGGTTATTATTGCCTGAATGAATGGCTTCGGTCTCCAGGCACACAGGTAGTTGAGGCTAGACTATTGGCATGATGAATGGATGAGATTCTGGACACCTACACACTCCAGTGTGCTTGACCTTTCAGCAGTGAGAAAGAGAGATTCGCAGATTCCTTGTACCATGAACACTCGACCCAACAGTTTCAGGGAGAGATGCTTTTTTTTTTAGCAAGGTAGGCAATACACCCACAAATTGTGCACTTCTGTATGTGGGACACAGCTCCTTGCCAATGAATAGGCCAAAGGCGAGCATAAAAGGGATTTTTTTATAACACTTGAACAATAAATTATGTTCTTAGAACACAGTGGGAGTAAAGTATAGTGGACTCATTAGACTTTGAGTTGCAGTTTAAGAGGTTTTTATCTGTTGCAGTGGACCAGAGGTTTTATATGGACCTTTTCCTCTAGTGCCTTGGTCTTCAACAGAGTTGCCCTCAGAGTTACTGCTGGGGGGGGCCATAAAATTATCGTTTGATCATTTTTTTGAAAGTCTTGTCTTTCCTTTTCAAAAATAAAAATATGTCTGAAAATACACATTAACATGAATCCATCATATTTTACTTTTTGAAACAACTTATCTCTGTGAAAGTGGAGTGTCCTCCCTCACCTACCTGAAAAACACATAAAGGTCAAGATTGCAGCCTAAGGCTGATATGGCCCTCTGCCCAACAATCTCTGTCTGCCCGGTTTGATATGCAATGTAGTTTCATACTTTATATGTAGTAGGGGGTTCTGTTCCGTCTCTCTTTCAGTTAAGGGGTCCTTGGCCTGAAAAACGTTCAAGAACTCTGCTCTGACGACACCGTGAGGTTAACATTTTTGTTTTTTAGTGAAATGACTGTATGTTTTGATACAAACATGCAAAATTTGATACAAACATGCATGGTCTCACAATGAATTCAACTGAATCCGGTGATTTTTCCTCCAGTGCCACCAACAGGTCAAAGTTTTTACTTATCCAGTAAAATATCTCAACATCTACTGAATGAATTTGTACAATGATTTGTGCAGAGATTCATAGTTCCAAGATGACAAAACCCTGTGACTTTGGTGATCCCTGACTTTTCCTCTAGCGCCACCAATTGTGGTTTTGAGTTTAAGGAGCTCTATATGTAATTCGGAGCATATCGTTGAGTCAGATTCTGGGCCAGGATTGCTTGCAAAAAGCTCTCACTATATATCTATCTATCTATATCCACTATATCTTTTTGTATTGTGTATGTATTAATGTCTTAAATGTTGTATAGAGCTTCTTTAAATGTCTCACCAACAACTAGAGTGGATAGAGAGCATGACATTTGGTACAAACATTTATGTCTCCCTCAGGATGAACTGTATCTAACTGACTGCTTTGGTGATCCGTTTCATCTGGTGCCATCACCAGGTCATTTTCAATTTGTCCAAATCATTAGTTCATGGCCAAATACCATAGACTGTATATAAAGATGGATAATGCAACTACACTAACCCCCACTTTACAAAAATTAAGCCAAAATATCCCGGATCCGGCTGCTGCTATCTTGCACTGGTGATGTAATTTGGAGCCATAGTCTATGCAGTTGCAATCTCCGCAGTGTCGAGTTCCCACCCAAACACCCATCTGACCAATAACATGCAGCACCAGTGATCACAAGTCATGAGATCAAATCCCCTTTTTGTAGCATCAAATAACTACTAAAAAAACAAATTTATCAGAAAAACAAACACTTGAACAAACAGCAGGATAAAATCAACCTAACATGACCTAAAATATATTTAAGGGGTATTTTAATCTTCTAATTTGGCCCATGTACCGTCCACTAACATGGAGGGGGCGGGCTGTATGACCTATACTGCAGCCAGTCACCAGGAGGTGATCAAGATGTTTTGGTTTCACTTTTGGGGTCTTGTCATGTTGTCTGTATTTGTATACAGTCTATACCAAATACCTTCAAAACTATTATTCTAAGCTGTACTTTGTGTGTTGTGCTAATTATCAAATGCTAGTATACTAACATGCTAAACAAAGATGGTTACAATTTAAACATCTGCTACGCCTCACATCAGCAGTTACCATTGTCAATGTGAGCATGTCAGCCTGCTGACATTAGCATTTTAATCAATAGCCTCAATGAGTTGCTAATACTACTGCAGACTCTTAGTCACGTTATCATGTACCTTCAGTTGCTTGGAATTGCAGCATGTAGGCAGGGGAATCAGTTACATATAGTTTTGGTATCCTTAAAGCTGGTTTGCATATGCTTTGTAATACTTTTAATAATATTGATGATGTCATATTATATACCTTTGCTGATCACAGGTTAGGATTGTTAAAACACACAGGTTTATTGAATTATTTTTTGCGTTCTGAACATTATGAATATGTGATGATGGCAGGGTTGTGGTTTGCCCATCAACAGTAGCAGCACATTTATAGCTATTCCCATCTGATGAGTCGCTGAAACCAATCCTGGTACATCTGCATGAAATATGAATCCCACAGCTTGCTGACACACACACACGCACACACACACACAAACACACACAACCTCTGTCTCTCTCCTGTTTATTGATCGTGAAAATTTATATCCCCTATAAACCACAAAGGTCAATATCATATTTGATAATGAGAGGCAATTGAGCATACATGTCACATAAATGTGCTGTATTTTATTCATATGCTTCTGAATAATATAATATAATATTAGTGTCTTTGGCTTTTTATACCCTTCAACTGTGTTGGAATTCATTGGCAATCTTTCATCTCTTTCTCTCCTTGCTCTGTCAATTAGATTACATATCCACCGCAGTGAGATATGCTGTGATATTACTTTACAATGCTAATAAATAATCATTTTCATGTTTCCATCTGTCTGCCTTCCTCTCTGCTTCGGAGGACGCCTTAGCACTTCTTAAACCTGCCAGAGATAACTGAAGCAAGAGTGAGGCTCAACACTGTGGCCTTAATAAAACAAGTGGACCAGGGCTCTGAGATCTGGCTTGTGAAGAACTGGGAAAAGAAGTTGCCAGAGTAAAGTGAGGCAGTTCAATCTGGAAGACACCACTGCCTCGGAGGTCCTAAAGCAGCAGGGTACTGGACTGGTCATCAAGCCTGGTAGCAATATCCAACTAGCTGATAACCAGAGGTAGCTGCCATGTTTCCTCTATAGAAAGCTCCTGCCTTCTCTTGCCCGTCACAGCGTGAAAGGAAATTGTACTCCACCTGTAGAGTTGTGGTGCGTTTCAAGCATCTGCTCTGCTAACCTAGACAGGAAAAGGGTGAAGCAGGTTTGTACTCTTCAAATTACAAAAAGCATGCTGCAAGCATTAATAACCTGTGACTTCTCACTATGACACTGTTAGTACCTTAATGCTAACACTGAATGTTGGTGCAGCTCATCTGTTTCCACTCTTAATCCTTCTTGCTTCAGGTTGAAATAATTGTGTTAGTGCTTTGGGTCCTGCTGCTGCTAGCTGTCCCAACTTTGTTGGCGGTCATTCTTTATATCAGTTGTCAACCCATAAATCGCTTTAGGGTTGAAGCCAGGCTCCCAGTCAGTGCTGTCGGTAGCTCAAGATCACGCTGACTCTTGTCAAGCAGCTTACTCACCACGGAGATGCAGGGTATGAGTATGTACTGCTTGTGCTTTTATGTTCTCAGTCCAGTCTCAGCTTTGCTGCTGTGCTTATTGTTGGCATGGGCTTCAGACAGTCTGATTCAATGTGCCTGTTATAGGCTTTTGTGTTGTGGGCTTTTTATTGCTTTCAGGTCTGCTTGTAGATGATGTCATGGCAGCTGATGGCACCTAAATTTGATGCAGATTAAGTTATTAGTCTAAATTAACTCAGAGGTATGTTGACATGGTATACAGTGCAAGCAGCATAAATAATGTAAACATGATGAAACAATGGCACCAAGAAGGAATGAAGTACAAAGCAAATTATTTGAATAAAAGTAAAACATTCTTTAACAAGAACTTAAGTTCTATTTATTGTACATAATTTAGACTGTATACTTTCATAGACTGTATAATCGGGTAGCCGATTCGGCTAGAGAGACTAAAATGAACGTTAGTGATGGCTGTTTAGCTTGTGTTTATATGATTGTTGCATTTAACAGAGATGTTTATTTATGTTATATTGGACTGAAAGAGCTAAGAAAGCTTGTAAGACGTAGCAAACTTACCACTCACACATAGTGGGCAACAGAATTAATACTGATACATTCTAATGTTAGTGGTAAGGTAGTAGGGCAGGGGTTATGATAAGGGTTGCTTTTTGGCTCACAGAAATAATAACAAGCAGTTGAACGGTCTTACAAGTATTTTCTGACATGTACAATGTGTTTAGAAAGAAACCACTGATTTTGCTTTTCTCAGACTTTAACAAGCCTATTTTATTTAAACTGTAACTCCTCCAAAATTATGTTAGTCATCATACATTTGAAATTTTAAAAATCAAGGAAATTTCTCTGGCATTGCTACTTTTTGCCATATGAAAAACAAACCAAACTGTTACACCCTGAATTTCTGCAATTCTAGTAAATTGCCAGTTGTCTAAAGTGATAGTTGCTATTGGTGCAATGTCACAGTGATTCGGTCTACAGGGGAAATTCTGTTTATACTTCATGGGGTTAAATTGATCTTAGCCTTCTTTTTGTATTGATGCTGTTGTTCTGGGGGTTTTCTATTGGCTCTCATGAAAGTGGATCTTCAGTAGAGACATAATATCTTTCCTCCGTCTTTGTCATTCCCTGCATTATCTTGTCCTTGTATTTCTTCCTTGTATTTCTTCCCTTGCTGCCCAACTCCGTCTTCTTCTAACTGCCCATCAGTCTTCCTTGACTCACATCCACTCTGTCTAATGTCTCTTCTCCCAATCAGAACTGAGAACCACAACTCTCAGTTTTATCATTTTGGTTTTAAACAAAATGGTTGTTTTAAAGATGGAGAGTACTCGCTGCTTTTATGATTTAATGTGTGACCTCTGTCAGCATTCTGCTCAAAGTTCCTGGAAGTAATTAAACTGTGAAAGAACTCATTTTGATTTAAAAAAAAACAAAAAAAAAACTCTAAAATTCACTATATTCATGCACACACACTAAAAAAATGTAATGTCACATTTTTTTACCACGTGCATGTGTTTGTGTGTGAGTGTGCTTCCATATTATTTACTTGGGTATCAAATGACAAACAGTGCCAACACACCTTTACAGAAACCTTTTTAGTATGTTACAACAGGTCCAAAGGCTTTTTTACACTGAGAAAGAAAAGTAGCTCATATATGTGACTTGGAATAGATTAAATAAATACAAAGGAAAATGTGTAATCATACACTCCACAATCTGTAAATACATTTGCTGTTTCACTCGAATGGTGTTTGTTCTGGCATTATTAAATTCTTTAAATTGGTCATTGCTTCCAAAGATGTGAATTTGCATGTGAACAGCTCTTCCCTGAAGGCTGTAAAAGCAGACTGGAGGTGATGTTCTTTCAGCAGCTTGTTCAGCTGTTGCTTTGTTGACAGTGAGTGGGGAAACTGTATGTTCTCATGAAATGATTTAGTTTGAGATTTTACACCCGAGAGTGCTCTGTTGCATAGCTGCACAAACATTACTGAGACAGCCAGTGTGTCCATCTGTCCCTCTTCCCATACAAAGCTGGGGCTACTGCCTCACCATACAGGACTTGTTTTAAAAAGTGTAAGGCCCCCCTTACACCTTACATTAGCATGCATTTTTTGCGATCGGATTGCAATTGGATAGCGCTTGACCACATACATTTATACCTGGTATTAATATGCATCTCTGGTGTCCACATCCAGATCCATTTGCTATCACATAATGCTCCGTCCCGCTGACGTCAAATCCTAGCATCACACTACAACATCATATCATGTGCACCACAATAACATCAACAACAAGATGTTAGCCACCCATGAAGTTGCGTTCTTGTATGGACACTTTTGTCAGACCAAATGGAGAGCAGACACTTTGTCTCACCGTGACTCCGTCCTCTGCCAGCATACGTGTTTTCGTTACCGTGGTAAAGATAGTTTGATGTTGGATATTCGACAGATATTCACATATTCATTTTGGGTTCAACACTGATTTCCACCTCCATGTCATAGGCAGAAAACAATGAGCAACATAGGGTAGGGCTATTAACCCCCCCGCCCACACACGCACGCACACACACACACACACACACACCCACACACAAACACTCACAAAAACACACCTGTACTTTCATGTGGTCAAGAGCAATCAGATTGCTATCCGATCGCAAAAAACGCATGCTAATGCAAGGTGTAAAGGGGGCCTAAGATGAAGTTAGGCCAAGCTCACTTTTTTCTTTCAGATTTACCGATGATTTGGATTTGTTTTGGTGATGCTTAACTTCTGATACCCAACTTTTCTGTACCTTTTTAGTTTAAAATACTGGAGGATGATCTTAGTTTGACACAGTCAGTTATTTTTTATCACTTAACTGTGTCCCTGTGAACTGATCAGATCATCAACATGTTGGTCAAAATACTGTATGTTCACGTGGATCCATGGTGCACGGTCCTAATTGCCATGTGTACTTCTAATCTAACCGTCATGGTACAAGGGTTTTGTTGTAGTTTGTCTCCTGTTTTGTTTTGAGGGTTACTCTCTTCCTGTGTCATGTCTTGTTTTACGTCCTACTTTTGTCTGTTGCCAAATGTATTGTTAAACTGCTTTGTATCAATCTTTTAGTCCTTCTCTGTTCAAAAGATTTTCCTGCACACCTGTCTTGTCCCGTTTGCTCCGCCCTAGTGTTGTCACCTGCCATCCCCTCATTGTCTCCATTGTTAGCTGTTCCTTATGTTTCCTTTTAATGCCAGTCCTATTTTTGGTCTGCCCGGTCTCCTTTTGTAATAATGCATGTAAAACCACAGCACTGTGATGCATAATCATGCTATATACATCTTTTTAAGGACAAACAGGGCTATCAGAATAAGTATGCTGCTGTGACGTCACATATATGTATAAATAGTTATAGGACTATAAATACAGACTCAACCCAGTGCATAATGGGATACTTCTTGCCCATGGTAAGTTTCAACTACTGGCTAACAACAATAACAACTCCTTTCAACATGGATAAATGGATAAATAATCACAGAAGACATTCATTATTGGATTTATTAGTTTTATAAAGTCTGCACAGAGACACTGCTCTTCCATGTTGGATTACAAAGCCTCTGAGAGGGTTACGATTGCACCGGAGCCCTTTTTGGAAAGCTACAATGGAGACAAAGCGGCAGCCATTTAAAGTGTTTTTTTACAGTATAGCCTTGTGGAGATATTCTAAGAATAGCAAAGTGCATAATTTGCTATTCTTGCTGTTCCTTGTCAGTTCATGGTCAGTGTATCATGGTGTTGCAGTTTCCATTTTTGCACCTGGTCTTGGATCCTTATATTTTAAGCCAGCCAGTTCTGTTTTACCTGCATCATATTCCTAGGATCTGGTAAATAAATCATTATTTTCTTCAAGCTTTTCTTCCGTTGCCCGCCTATTGCCTCTGCATTTGGGTCCACCTGTCTTAATAATCATTACAGTAATTTCTATAAACATTCTGTATATGTATGCAGAATCTGGGACCAAATTTTGGTATTGGAAACGTTCTGGTTTTTGTTTGTAGTCTGAGCAATGTCGACCAATTAAATCTGAGCGGCAGGTTAACAGTTTGTGTAGAAGCAAAAGAGGCAGAACACACGGCATTTTATTAGCTTTTCTTAATTATTATTTATCTGCATTCATATCCAGTTATCTGTAGAAATTAGCCAAAATGACTGGCCCACAGAAGACAAAATTTTGGCCCGGCTATCCGCTGGCTACATTGGATCTCGCAAACATTGTCTGTTGCCCCCAGAGGCTTATTGTTATCAGAATGATAGCCAATTAGTTTCAAGATGGCTGAAAATCCAACATGCAGATGCTGGTTAAGAAGAAATACATACATTGGCTTCTGGGTGGCCTCTGAATGTTTTCTCAAAAGCCTGAATCTACACTATTCTCTAAAGATATCTAATATATCTGAGTTAATGTTTTCCTGTTGGCCTAATATTCAGTTCATACTATTGACCCCATTTACGTGGAATTGTTTGGGATCATTAGCCATTTTTACTAACAGACCGTGCTATAGGGCCGCTGTGACGTCCCTTCTTTATGCCTCCTTTGTATTTTTACACAGAACCAAATGACAGTGGCATCATGCCACTCCTCTGCTCAGGGTAAGGAGCTCCCGGACTTCATTGTTTTCCCAGTTTCCCATCGATTCAGTGCTGTTACTACCTCCCATGGCAGAGTAAAAGCAAGACGACTCTGTCCCTCCCATTCTATGATCTAAGACATTTAACCAAAAACTAAAAATCTCCTCATAGTGGTGCTAGAGAAAATGTCTGGGGGTCACCAAAGTCAGTAAGATTCATCCTCTGGGGACCATGACGTCTGTACAAAATGACATGGCAGTTCATCCAATAGTTGCTGAAATATTGCAGTCTGGACCAAGGCTGTGGGCTGACAGACTTGCCCATCACAGAGCCATGCTGCTAGCATGTCTAAAAACTGCTTTCTGTTTGAAACATACCTGCGGTGAATGGTTCAGCAGTGTGAGTAGAAACTAGTCAATCTGTCATGAAATCCTTTGGTTCCATTCCTCTCTCCTGTTCTATTAAAATGCCATTGACAACAATAAAGGGAGCAGGACACGAAGACAACATTACATTTTCCTTTCCATTAGTGACATTTGGACTCTTTACTTTTACAATTATAGTACAACTGAAAAATATGTCAAGGTTAGACTTCTGACTGTTGTAATTCCCACTCAGCAGGCAGCTTCACTTCTGTTCTTTGAGGAGAGGCTCTTCAGACAGCCTCCCTAATAAAAAAGGCATTCTGGTTTTGCGAGGAATGCATGGCTGACGAATCATGTTCCTTCCTACGGAGTATCCTTTATTCCAGGAGACCACATACTGAGCAAAGCATCTCAGTAACAACATCTTATTCCCACCCACACACACATACGCCCATTTAACACATTACTCAGATGCTGGGAAGTAAATCCCCACATGTATTGCAAATCGCATCACAACAGCAATACTACGCCACCGTTAGTGGTTAAAGCAATTTTGCAAATCACTCCTCGTGGGTAATATATTGAACACTGATGGGCTCCATTTGCACTCACGGCATTTATCACCATCGTCCTACTTTAAAGGTTGCTGTGTTGTGGAGCCACAGTCTTATTTTAAAGCCAATTCTCCTCTTGAAGAAAATGAAAGTACTAGACGTCCTGGAGTTCCAAGGACGTTTGTGATGTACGGAAAATAAAAAATCGAACATGA
Organism: Chaetodon striatus; assembly: GCA_029783705.1. Classification (NCBI taxonomy): domain Eukaryota; kingdom Metazoa; phylum Chordata; class Actinopteri; order Chaetodontiformes; family Chaetodontidae; genus Chaetodon; species Chaetodon striatus. The sequence goes on from JAPZEB010059374.1 coordinate 18,220, forward strand.
GGGGAAAATTATCCAAAGATCTAATCCTGACAGTCGGTTTGTAGTAGGGGTACCACCTCTAGTCCTGGCAATGCAACGCACACCTTAATGGGTTCATCAGTGAGTGATCAGCACAGTCAGAACAAGCTACAGCTTTGATGGGTATGTTGGAATGGAGTGTGTGTGGAGAGCATTAGTGTAATAGATAAATTGCAAAGGCATCCAAAGTACAGTACAAAAAAAAATGAAGAAGACAAAATTAGCAAATTTGCACATACTGTAGTCCTTTTTAGTTTGCTATTTATTATCATTTGTTAGCAGAGTTGTTTTTTGTGTGTGTGTGTGTGTGTTGGTTTCTTCATTGGCACTTGTTCTTGTTTGAATTAAATCCAAAATAGTATTTTGTGGGATGTTGGGTGGTGGGGAAGCTTGCTTAGGGTACCAATTGTGCTAGTTCCAGCACTAGTGGCCGCTATCTCATCTGCCTTTAAAACTTACCTTGGACACTTGTATGAGGAGTGGGCTCTTTTACAAAGATATCTAGGTGTAATTTGATTACTTTCCCATGTAGCCACATATGACTTAGGCATGATGACAAGCTCAGGAAAATGTTTGTAAAGTTTTGGTGCTCTTTTTGCCACTAGACCTGTGTCCACAGTGGGTGAACACAGAAACTTTTGATATGGAAGTCTCTATGAAGTTTGGTGTCCTTGCTGAGGTGTTTCTTTTCATCCATCTCCTTTGTGGATCTGCAAGAGAATATATCTATCCTACTGACAGGTAGGGATGGGTATTGTTAAGATTTTATTGCACCTTCTACTCATATTGATAGTTCTTATCGGTTTGGTACTTTATCAAAACTGTTATTTTTCATCACTAAATAATTGCATAAATAATATTCCTGACATCAAAATACTGAGAAAAGTTTAGTTGTCATCAGTCATTATCAGACCTTCATCCTGTCCTGTTCTCTTCCCTCTGCTGGTGTGATTCACTGTCCAAAGGTACTGCTGGTAAAGGGAGGAGGGGCTGTTTTACTCAGCCAGCAGCTAAGTTTTGAAGAATTATGTCAAATTTAAAATAAGTGGCTAACTAAGTTAAACAGTTGGACTACATACAGACAGCTTTGTTTATTCTCGTTTGTATCTTGTGTATAGTGTAAGCTACAGTGGATGAGGGTCTACGGACAGAGCAGATTGAAATATCA
>JAPZEB010059462.1:0-19289 GCA_029783705.1 Chaetodon striatus
TTTCCGATGGCTGTTTAATCGGTGTGTGTGTGTGTGTGTGTGTGTGTGTGTGGGTGTTAAAAACTGAGTAGCGGGTGGCACCTTGTATGGAAGCCTCGGCCACTAGTACATGAATGTGTGAGTGAATGGGTGACTCGTAGTGTAAAAAGGATGAATATCTATAACAGGCACAGGGGACAATTTTGCCAGGTTTAATACTTTCATTACATTTTCTTGATTATACTTTTCACTGTTGTATTACAGGGTTGAAAATTAGTACCAGCCTAATGCTGGTAAAATATGCAAGTGGCTGCTAAATTTGCTCCACTCACCAACCAAAGAAACAACGGCAATCTATTGAGTTGTTGGTAGATTTTGGAATCCACCAGCCAGAGTGGCAGGTGGACCAAAAAGTTAATTGTCAACCCTGTTATATTGGGACTTTTACTCAGGTTAAGGAACTGAATACTTCCTCCACCACTGGCTGCTCTAAACTGAACAGCAGCTGCAAGGTTGTAACTTTAGAGTTCATGATTCCTTTCCTCAGTTTAACCCCACCCCACAGCCTTTAAGAAAATGTTGACCGGCCACAAAATATTGTTGTTTTATTTTTTTGTAAATGTTTCCTCTCTTCAGGATGGTGGTGGAATGCGGGTGTGTTGAAGCGACTATCCAGCTGTGATAGTGGCTTGACGAGCAGTTGTTTTTTATTAAGACATTGCTACTTTTCCAGTGTGGATTGTGCCCCCAAAAGCCAAAACATGATTTTTTCCCAACCATAACCAAGTGGTTTTTGTGCCTAAACTTAACATTGTTGTTAACTTAACATGTTAACTACAGCGTTGTTGAAATGTCAAGTTTTAACATAAAGTTTCAACATATCTTTTACTTAATATTGTGCAAATGTAAGGCATCCATGGTTTGCAGAAATGTACACATTTCTGGTGATTGGGTTGTTATTTTGCCAGTGGTGGGCAATGAATACCAGCAGCTGGGTAACAGACAAAGATGTCAGTCTGCAATGTTCACTGAGAGAGAACGAATGAAATATTCAAAAGCAGATGTTTCAATTATCAAACATGCACTTACTTTTTAAAATCCTCAATGTGCAACTAATATTCCTGTCAAAATATAGACATTCTCCTTCAGTCTTATTAAAAGAATAAAGCAGTTTGGTCAAAACAGAACCTTCTCCTCAGAAAGGACTGTGTCTGTAGTCATGATGGATGGTCTGGATGCAGGGTGAAGTCAGAGGCCACCAGGTTGAGTTGGGGTTAGATAACTCTGAGTTACATAAGGTAAAAAAGGATCTGTGAACTTGGGGATATTTCACTGCTTGTTAGGCAACCTGATACTGGTTTTAGCTTCCTTTTGACTATTTATACTTTCTGCATGTACCAATCCATCAAGTGGATTCTTTTCAATGTTCAAATTTCTTTGACTTTTGTACATCACTTAGAGCTCATCATCAATGACAGTAATTGTCGTCTGAAATACTCTGTTGTTCATTTTATTCATTTCCACTTTAGGTTTTAATTATTGATACATTTACAAAGAAAAGAGTGTTTAAACTGGAGGAGGCTGCAAAAAAACCCTACAAAAATCTCCATCTTATCAAGCAATTTTTAAAGTGTGGCCTATCATTGTGCCCTAAATGTTTTGTTTCCCTAAATAAAGATTTACTAAAAATGAGTATTAGTATCTTGAATTGATTATTAGTATCTTGAATGCCCTATGAGCAGAATAAGGGAGATCATTTCACCAGATTATTTGCACACCACTTACTTGCACATTTGTTTTTCTTGTTTGAATGAAATACAACATCTGAGACTTTTTAATAAGCCAACTTTTTCAGGGAAGGATTTATTTATGTGACTTTTAAAACTTTAAAGACACCTGATTAATTTCCCATGTAAACTCCACATCAGCCCTGTTTCTTTATTAAAGTTACAAGCAAGATATAAACAAATGGCCAGTAGGTGTAATCAATGCTGTAACATGGTAGATCTGCTCTCCACAGAGTATTTGCTTCTCTCAGCACCAGTGACAGCTGATGTCACCGCACTAAATTTAGCCTGCGGCTCGTGATGGACATATTGAAATATTATTTGTGGTAGGGGTCAAAAATATAGGCTATGGTATTCCCTGTTGACTGACTGAATGATTGCTGGTGCTACAAGGACACCTGTTTGTGTGTGTTTGAAGGTAAAAGACTTACATGCAGTTTTACAGATGCCTATCCTACTCTACTTACAGTAACAGACGCCTGCCGCTATTGTGATTTAACTATGCCATTTGCAAAGTTGTCCTTTTAATCATTAAGTCAAGAATGGGACAAACTAAGAGCCACTTAAACCACTTAAAATACTGAAACTCATCCTGGGGTCAGATTTCAAGGTGTCAACCTAAAAAGGCCAGTAAGAGTGATATATATAGCTGTTGAGGCTCAGAAGTGTAGAGATGACATAACTGAGGCAGTCAGGTGAAAGTTTAACCTCCACAGGCTGAAATTACTACTTTGAAGGAAGAATCAGCAACAGTTTGGAAGAGTGAAAAGTACCATAAAATGGCACAGTTTTCTCCTCCCATGCATCATCATTGCATTTGAAGTGGAGCACGATTAATATGATGACTAAATTTGACACAATAAAATAGACTTGCAATTCAACCTTGACTTTAACACCAAATAACTTGAGACTTGACTTGGACTTTGTGACTTTGAATGATTTGATATGCTCCTCAAGCAAAAATAAAAGGCTCCCGCAAATTCATTCTTCATTTTACCGACACTCTAAATGAATCTGACAGCAGTCAATCGCACTATACAAACAAGCAATGGGAAAAAGTACATTTGTCACTTCAGACCAGCAGACAGACAGCAGATGATTCATCAGATTTTAATTTTAAATTTGTAAATAATTTCTTCCTACACCAACTATTACCCTTTTTAAAAAATAAAGCTGATTTAGACTTGTTAAAGGGCACATAATGACTTTTTCAAGAATCAGATACCAAAGTTTAGGACTTGGACTTGACCTTTGACTTGCAAAACAAAAGTTTTGTCCCACGTCTGCACCTAAAGGGATACTTTGCTGATTTTAAACCAGCTTTGTATCATAACAATGTGGGTAGTTTGTGTACATGGACTTTGGTAAACCTCTCACTATCTTACCAGCCCCCAAATCTCTCTGCTCATCTCTCAGCCCCAAAATCCTGGGAGTATGCGAAACGCGCTGGCTCTAGGGCTGTTACTTAAAGATTGTACTTCTGCATTATTGTCAAGGCTGTTCAAAAGAAGCTGGAACATGCTCTTTGACCCCATGAGAGCTATGGGGTAAAGACCCAAGGCTGACTCCTGACTGCAGAAATGATTCAATCCACCCCTATATTCTATGATAATGCAACAGCTATCTAGCCTTTTAGTAAGTTCGGGCCAGATTTCACTGCATGTGTAACCCATGGCTATGACATGATATGATGCCATGACTTCTCCTCTTTTTAACCTCCTTGATTTTGGAGTGCTGGCCACCATGGACACAAAGAGCACAGAAGCAATTAGACACAGAGACCCGTCCCTCTCTTTTTCTCTCTCACACTCAAACCAAACTTTGGTTAAATGGTAATACTAGGCAGTGCTGATCAAATATAAACCATGAGAATTTGTGAACAGCAAGTGGGCGCCACACTATTTCCTATATTGTTAAAACAGAGGTTGAAAAGACTGAGCTCAGACCGTAAAACTAAGCAGCGCTAATTAAATATATGCCAAGATTCTGTCACTGTGGTGCCTATTTCTTATCATAAATCTTTTCAGAAACATATTTTAGCTTATTGTTTAACTGCAGTTTGAGATTGTTTGTTACCAACCGGCTGCCCTATTGTTTTCTGCATTAAAACAACCAAGCATGCATTATGTCATTCATCAGCTGGAGCGTTACTGGTGCAGTGTCGTGCAGTGCATTTTTAGATAGTTGCAGTTTTTCAACCTCTTGAACAAAAGAGAATGCTACAGCCCCTTTTCTATGTTTTTTGGGGTCATACAGCACGGGTTTCAAAGGTCTTTGCATTCTACTGCATAGACAGCCTACTTTTGTGAAAAGACCATCTTTTCAGCAATGAAATATTTCTTTAACTATAACCATTTTGAAATAATATAGATCGGCTACAGGTTTTTGCTTGAATTAAGAAATAGAGTTGCAACTTGGCAAGCGGCTAATTGAATATTTTGTGTGTGTGTGTGTGTGTGTGTGTGTGTGCGAGCGCGCAAAAATTTTAACCCTAACCCTTATCCTAATGATCAGAGAGGTCAAAGTGGGACTAAGTAGCACATTTTTTTTCATCCTCTTGTGGAGTTAGTGTTCATTTATTTAGAGAATAATAAGATGACTTTGGGGTTTAATTGTGTTCTTTGTTCTCTGGTGTCTGAGGAGCTGTGTCAGTACAAAACAAGAGCCATGTATACAAACACGAGAAGACGTGACTAATTTTAGGACCACGTTATATGGCAGTAAGGCCTAGAGGTCGGATGTATGGACTCTCATGTGCTGCTGGAATTTGCAGCCTGAAATTCAGTCGCCTCTGTTCGTCCTGAGACAGCAGACCCCAGCCCCCCTCCCTCACTCCTCCAAAGTCAGTGTCCCTAGCAGGTGATCTGTAGATCTGCCGAGGCGTCCTGAGACCCGCCCCTTGAAAAAGATCTCTGACGATCACTTGATCGCTGGCAGAGACGTGTTGACCACTCAGCTAGACAGATATAGCAGCAGCTGGAGTAACAGTGTCCCAAACAGGCACCGTAACACACCGAGTGTTACTCTCCACCATCGTTCAGTTAAACTCCTTCTGGATAACTGCATCGCTCTTTGAAGTACTACAAGGCCACATACAGCAATGATGGAGACTGAGGAAGAGATTTCACTTGAAGATGATGATAATGATGGCAGCTCATCATCACCCACCCTAGAATACAAGGCTGCTCACCAGGCGTTTAGAGATCGGTGGAAGGAGACGGATGACACCATGTGTCGCCACAGCATGTCCTTCCACCTGCACCACTCGCTGAGGAGTGAGTTCTTTGCCAGCTACCTGTACCTACTGGAGAAGACTCCTCTGGGTAAGAAGAAGGGCCACACAAAGACCCAACCTCACACCAGCTTCAGTCAAGACATCACGATTTACAACCTATACTTGACCCTTGACACCATTAAGGATTGGGCAAAGCTGGAGACGCATGCCAATTGTTTTTGCATGTTTCACTTAAGTACAAATCTATATTCTTTCCCCAAAGTATACCACATGCGGTAAAAATTATTTCATTAGTTTGTGTTCATGAAAATTAACTCATAGAGGCTTTAAACTCGTAGCTCAGCAAACATCACATTCGTAATAAGTTTAGTTAGAGTCACGAGTTAATGCATTTGAAAATGCGCATGCTACAAAATGCCACAATGTTTGAAAAAAAAAATTTTGGAGCTGATTTACATATCACAGTAAAATGAATAGAAAACAATGGCTACCTGGAAGTTTGGCAAATAATTTTAAAAATCTAAAATAAAAGAAAAACGTGGTGGACATGGTAGTCAGCAATAATGTAATGTGTAATGTGTACACAGTTATAACTAAATGGGATAAAACAAACTAACATTCTGGGAATGATTAGAAGCTTTTGCAACATAAAGTCACTGGAATAGCCAGCCAATACTCTGATCTGACCTGCTACAGATCAAATGTTATTTTACATTATCATACATTTTAAAAGTATTTGTAAATACTACATCTTGCAGACACACACATAGACAACTGTGAAATGATTTTATGGTACATGCAGAGATACAACATATCTTTAAAATGTAAATATACATGATTGTAATTGGGATTAGTTCCGAGGGTAAACAGCTAACCTGACTATAATAAGTGTCTACCAACACCACTTAAGCGCATTGAAAAGAAACAAGTAAACAAATGCAAAAGCCAATGTAGGGGGCATTAAAATGCAAAAAATATTAATTGATTAAAAGCAGTATCCTTCCACCCAGCACTTCTGTGCAGCTATCCTGCTATAGTGCTGGTTGTCAGACAGGGTCAGTGAGCACAGATTATGGTTTCTGTACATACTAAATGTTACCAAAGCTGGCAATCTACTGTTATGACAGAAAAACTGTAGGAAGTTGTACACAGTCACTACAGTGTCTGTTGTTTGACAAGAAACAGTTCTAGTATGTAACTCCCACAGAAACCACAAATTGTTGTTTTCACATTTCAGTTTGTGTACAAGTTAAATAAACAAGATGCAACATGTTCATTATTTAGAGGTGCTGATAGGCAGAGTCAGGTTGGCTGTTTCCTTCTGCTTCAGCTCAGTCTTATGCCTTATGGAGAGCAAGAGTTTCACACGTCTGTGTGAATCAGAGAAAACAACTTAAAGTGCAAATGCTGTTGCATTTACCAGGGATCATTGGACGAGTGATCAAAATGATCTTAGAGTAACTGCACACCATTTTGACACTGATTGGACATTGCACTCCTTTGCTTGAATGGTTCAACATACAGAGGAACAACAGCATGCAGAAATATGTGCCCAGCACTTCTCCAAAGTTGAGAGCAATGGGACATTAGCACAGACAGTGCCAGTGTAATCCTTTTTTAAAAGAAAACAAATACTGTATTTCACAGAATAAGCACTTTGAACGTGTCTCCTACCTCTGAGTTATGGTTTCAAAACCACTCTGTTTTATCAGTGCAGCACTGATTTGAAAGAAATAAATCTATAAGTCAAGGTCATAAAGTCAATTTCTTTGCATTCATTTGATTCCTAACCAAGACACTCTGGTAAGAACTGCTTTACCTTGTTAGGGACTTTATAAATAATATGCAAAATAATGGATTTTCAAACATATAATTAAAAATGTGATTAAGTACATTTAGAAAAAAAAAAATAGTTTGAGAGACCTAATTGTAACATTGGCTGGTCAGTGACTGAGTCTTCATACACTACCAATGAAAAATGTTCTGCCATGAAGGTTTGATTAAGTACTACTCTACGGTACATATGTGAATGGTTTTCATGCTTTCAGGTTGTAGAAAGTCCTCTTTACAAATAGATGAGACTTTGTGCAAGGGGTTTGTTTTGTATATGGAGAACAAAACACTGTACAATGGTTCAACCAGACTGACAGGGCACAAAGAGACAAAGATTCCTCTGAGCAACAGTCCAATGAGAATAGAAGAAATCAGCATCATCGGTCTAAGAAACTAGAAGCTTCACATCAAAATGTGTGCAGATTTCAAAAGGAAGTGGTTCATGTTTTAGTGTCAAGTGCATAATAATGCCCGTAACATTCTGGAAATAACAGGCAACATGTTGCTTAAGCAAAGCTATTATTTAGACTTCACACTAGAAATAGAAGGCTAGTGTAGGGGTAAGCCCTTATGGAACTAGATCAGGAACTATCAGCTGAACCTACTATGGACAGACAAATTCCAGTTTAATTCTTTTCAGTCTAACCACTAAGCAGACTGCATATGGCACAAAGAAAAACTCACTAACTCAATATTTATTTTTCTTATTGAGGGTCACCTGCATTTTTCTGGAGTAGAAAACACATTCAGCATCAGATTCCCACAGTATTCTCCCCTTTCTTGCAACACTGTGTGGACATTGACTACATGTAAGTTTCAGTCATTTAATTCCTCTTTTGGGGCCAAAACTATCCCAATCCTGTGCAGGGTGGGCACATCCTAGGCTACAGAAACAGGAGATCCTGATCTGTTGGCTCAAAGACACCTTACTTTCTTAGCAATAACTTGATACAAAGACCATTAATGGCATGGCATGCCAAGCATGAAAGCTTTAACTCATGTCAGTCAGTGAGATACATGACAGTCAGAGGGCTGTGGTTGGATAATTTACAAACAGCCGTGACAGCTTTAGATGACAGAGTGAAACGTATATTTTGTCTTTTTTTTATGTCTTAATACAGAGAATGTCAAGCAAGAGGAGTTAACCTAAAATAAACACACTTTACACTACATTTAACTCATTGGAATAAACATTAATCTTAATTAAAATTAAATTAAATTAAAATTAAGTCTTAATTAAACTTTAATCAGATGTTTTATTCTGTTACATCGTAGGTTAAAGGTCAGTCTCAGCTTCTAATGAGCTGGTCCACTTTGAAGGTGTGAGAAAGAAGAACATGGCTGCACTGGATTGACACTTTCTTGGCAGACGTGTATGTCGTCACGCTGTCTTCCCCCCTGTCTTGGTATTGCTCGATGTTTCTATAATTACCCTTTCTGAGGGGTCACATAACATGTAACTGCCAGCTTTAGATGCTCCAATCAAATCTGATGCCAGGGCAAGATCCTTAAATATTTGATAATCAGGTGATGCACTTGCCAGAAAAGTCACATAGCTTGAACTGTCTGTTTTTACATCTTGTTTTTAGCGTGACTTCCAGGTGCTGAACGATTCAGTCTCTTTCATGGCTCCCTGCCTTGTCCTGATGTTTCTAGCATAGAGGAGTCCAATTGGAAATGAATCCCCCTTCTCAATGTTTCACTGTGGTGTTATGAATTCTGCCACTGGACATCCTTGACAAGTGGACAGACTTCCCCCCCATGACCCTCACCTCCCACCTCCACCTCATCTCGCCAGGAACGTGTCATCTAAGCCTTCGGAAATGTTGCGTTCATTCTGTAGGATTTATTTCAGCTCAGCAGAACTGAGCCAATGAAAGGTTGGGATAGTTTAAGGAACCAGCTGTTAAGGTTCTTAATGTCACTGTATGTCATTGGCATCATATTAGACAGCAAGAGTGTTGTACTACAACACATAACAGAAAACTTTCAAAACAATATCTATTATGACTTGGAACACAACAGTTCCTGGCAATAGAAAGGTCCTTTGAGGTTCACAGTTTTACAGAAATATGAACTTGCTGCAAATTGGTAACCTTAAAAGCATGTGAAATTGAATGCACAACACTGGAGATTAATCAACCTGCTTGTTATTTTATAGCATGTAACAGCTGAGCAGGGTGTAAGAGTAGTGCAGCACGTTCTTATTTATAGTCTTCTGGTAATCAAATTATCATTCTACATTTCCTTTGAGACAGTGAACTGTGTTCCTCTCCATACAGAGCAGTTCAGTGTCATGTTATATCTGTTGTTGGAAATAACTTGTGACTAATTTCTTACTGGTGTGTAAAACTACAATCACTAACACTGAATTTGGTAGTTTTGGTTGTTTTATGATGGTGATGATAGTTGGCATGAGTCTGGTCCACACTAAAATATCTGCTGGTCAGATTGCTATACTGTATATTATGCTTTGAATTTTCATGTCTTCCACAGGATAAATCCTGTTTTCAGCAGCTTAGGGTCAAGGGCCATCTTCATCACCACCACAATCAATCAATTTCCTCTTAATGTCCTATATTATTAAAAAAATGAGAGTCATAAATCCTCAAGCTAACCTCAATATAGATAAGTAATAGCTCCAGTTTAAACAGGCTTGTATGCACCTTTGCTGAAGTTTATTTCTGTCCATGGTTAATTTATGTCTGTTAGCGTCATCTTTGAATTGACTTAGTATGCAGTCACACAACCTCACCACCAAAATTGCTGTCCAAAGACACATTATCAGAACCAATCAACTAAAAATCTAAACCCTAGGGACTTTTTTAAATTCGTATTCTATCTATTTGTTGATGATGTCATGAGGGGTTATCTCAGCTTGGGCTGGGATTTTATGGTAGTCAAAATAGTTGAAGTTTAAGTTAAAGAGTAACCTAGTCTAACTTAAAAGGAAATTCCATCAAACTTGTGTTAAGTCCTTAGTTTCTCCAGAGGGAGCTATGCAAAATCTAATAAATGACAATGACAGCATTGGTTGGGTCTGAAGACTACAAGTATGAAAATGAAAAAAATCAATCTGGAAGTGTGAAGTTAGAAAGAAGTGAGCTTTCTATACCTCTGTGGCCCACTCCTCATCGTGGCTGCACGTTCGAGGCTCCAGGCTACATTAGCTGCCACTAGCATTAACACATCACAATCAACGACCAAATTGTCGGTGGTTGAGTTGCATTGTGGGTAATGTAGACACCAGGTTTTGACAAGGAAAAAGAATGTTGAAATAAAAATGACAATATCTCTGATTCAGCTTCATCGATATTTAAACTGACCTAAACAATTCTGTCTGTGCATTCATGTGTCCTAACAGTGAAGCTGTTTCCAGTCACCTGTGAGTACATCAAGGGTGAGAAACAGTTTTACTACAGAGCTCAGAAGTTCTATGAGGATGTCCCTGCTTCAGAGGAGGGCATGCTGGGAGATTTTGTGGAGATATGCAACATCGATCTGGAGGGTTCTCGGCAGTTTCTGAAGAGGTTTGTGGTGAGTAACAAGATTCCAACTCAAATTCAACTTCAGATCAATAGCTTTTTGATAACTGACAGCAGTTGAAGAAGTACTCAGATGTTGTACTTGAATAAAAGTAGTAGGCTCAACTTTGGCACCTGAGAAAAGATTTTCTGTACTCAGCACCCGATCAGGGGGTAGCATACTGCAGCTGCTTCCTATAAAGTGCACGCGTTGCTTGTCTTCCTTTGTTACTTTTAGAACTGGACTGACGTGAAGTTGGTCTTACCATTCGGTTTCGCAGGAGCCTTCATTAGCCTTCTGTCTTCCTCACAAAAGTCTTGTGCCACCTCTGCCTTGCCTTGCTGGATCCCCACGATTCCTGCATCCTGTGCATGAGTTGGTGGCATCAGGCTGAGGCTGACCCCTGCTCCCTTTGATGACTTGCCCTGTCCATTTGCCTTGTTCACTGAGAGGTTGGAGATCCCTCTGTCTCTCCAGCTACCCTCCATGGCCCAGGTCATAGTTTTTATCATTACCTTCCATGCCCAGCCACATGCTAGGTCCAGCCCAGTGTGGTTCTACCCAAGATGGTACCCATCTTTGATTATGCACAGCACGAATGGTCATCGCTAAGCACCACCCCCAGTGGTGGCATTTCGGCTGTACTCCACTGTGGAGGGCTAGATGTGGAACAAGGGAAGATGAGGTGAGAGTCTGCCTCACTGCCTCCGCCTTCCTCTGATGAGGTCAAGGTCGGCCATTGCTTCCGTCTGAAAGGGACAGAGTGACAACTGGCTTTCTTGATATATGCTACATGGCACCACCTAGGGAGCGACACTTGTGAGCAACATAGCACTCCTGGCGGTATCCCTGAACAGCCTCATTCATAAGAGAACGAGCTAACACCATTGGAGATGGGTGTGCAGATAACAGAAGACACACTACTCTGCCTGTCCCAGGCGGCAGTGGCAGTTCCGTGTGCGCCACTCAGGTGGAGCACAGGTACCTCTGGAAGGGCCTGTCCCCACTGAAAGAGAGACAGCAACGTCTCCTCCGCAACCCTCTCCACTGACTGACATCCGAGAAATGATTGCCAGGCTGGAGAACATTAAGAAATTCAGCTTTTATGCAATCATATTTTAGCAACATGGTTGCTGACTCTGTGCCTTATTCAATGCATGGGGCACTGTCTGGGGGACACTGAGGTGTTTTTCAATACAACACCCAGCTTTTTCTGGCATGGTTGCAGCCTGAAGCAAGACCCTCAGGCAGGCGGTGCTCAGACACTGGACTGTCGTCTTTTTTCTTGGATGTTGTTTGAAATTGGGCTAGTATTGGTTCAAACCCAGCTGTGAGTACATCTCATCCTTACGGCCTTTGCCTTAGGTTATAACCACTAGTTAGAGGGCAAAGCACAAAAGGGATACAAATTGTAGTTACCTGGATAACCTGAATCTATGAGAATGTGTGTGGTCCTCTAGTCACAATCCCAGCTGGTCCTAGTAGTTGTCGCTGAGTTTTAAAATGAGACAAGCAACACATGCACTGGGGCTTTGTAGGGGGTGGGTGCTTTGTGTGTGCTACCCCCTGATTGGGCGTTGAGTACAGAAAATCTTTTCTCAATCTTTCCCCATGGCAGAGCCTCAAGAAGGTACACTCATGACAAAGCCTGTTAGACGGCTATGCAAAGATTCATAGAAGAAGAGTTACCTCTAGGTAACTACTATTTACAGTACAGTCCACCAGGGGAAACTGACAGTAACATTTGAGATGTCTCTCCTCATCATTTACACACTGTATTTACTGTAGCTTCTGACAGCTTTTCACTCATATATCGATTTACAGCATTGCAGCTATCTCTGAATATTCATGTCACAATCTATTCTGGGTAAGGAATTAATTTTCCTGACTACATAAAAAGAAGTCCACCTTGTTTGTAGGAGGAGGTGCAGTTTCTAATAGTAGCTCAGACTTGATGTCAGCCTCATAAACACCCCTACAGAACAGGCTGGGCCAACAGCTGTTAATCACTTTGTACTATGGTCAGTTTTTACAAGAACTCATTTGTTCACAGTGGAGGAGGATATACTTTTTAGTCTTTTCTGTTGAGAAATATCTATAGTGTCATTAACTACAATATGGGGTATGATTTATCTAAGGGAATGCGTTTTAAAGGAGACGTTTGACAATTTGGGAAATAAGCCTCTCTACTTTCTTGCTGAGAGTTAGATAACAAGATTTATAATGCTCTCATGTCTATATACTTAGATTAAAGCTACCAGCAGCCAGCCAACTTCACTTTGCACCAAGACTGGTAACAGGGGCGATTAGCTAGCCTAGTTCCATCCAAAGATGACAAAATCTGTCTCCCAAAAACCTCTAAAGCTCACTAGTTAACACATTATATTGTTTATTAAATTTGCACAGAATAAAAAATAATTGGCAGTTTTATAGGCTGTTATGAACAACATTTTGGTCCAAACCAGTAACTTCAATAAGTCCGTGCTGATTGCCTGGTATCTCATGTATTTTGTTACCTTTCTTCAGAACCAGGCTACCTGTTTCCCCCGTTTCCATTCTTGATGCTAAGCTAAGTTAGCCTGCTGCTGACTGCTTCATATTTAGTGTACAGATATGAGAGTATTACCATCATCATATCTTCTGCATGAAAATGAAGAGACATATGTCCCAAGAATTCAAACTTTTCCTTTAAAGTATCATTCTCTGCATTTTAAAACCTCTGACTCACATGTCTCAACATTTCTTTATGCGTGCACATATGTATCTTTGTGTGATCATGTGAGTGTCAGTGTGGACTAGAGAGTTTTTTTTTTTAGATGCTGGTAGAACCCAAGTGCTAATTCAGGGGAATGGGTTTGGCCCAGAGACGGCGCTATTTAGAGGATCAGTTTTACAGTAGCTCTAATTTTAAACTGCTAAGATTGGATGCTTAAGAGGAACTGCAGGCAGCTAAGTGGCTACTTTTCCACTGGTGCTAATGCAAACACAACAAGCCCTGATTTAACATAGCTTAGTGCGATACAGCTGCTCACTGCTACTCCTTAAGACAATACAGCACATTTGATGTGTTAAATGTCAGTTTTCTCAGCACTCAGTTCTATATGTCATGAGACCAAGACATGTTACAGGATATGATTTATTACAACTCATTGTATACACTGGGCTATCTTTGCAGACACGATTAGGCTGCAACTATCAATAGATTTTATTATTGATAATTGGATGATAATTTTTGATCAATCAATTAGTCTATAACATGTCATTTCTAAACAGAAAATTCTAACATTTGAGAATTCTGAATCAGAAAATATTTGCTTTGTAAATGACTTAAGTTACTAATCAGCAAAAGCTAATTTCTGTTGATTGAGTAATCAATGTATTGACTAATACTTTAAGCTCATAACGGGATAAAACAAATTATAAATCAAAGGCCTTTTAAATAGAACTCCAATCAGTACAAAGCCGGAAAGTTTGAAGTTTACCTGTATTCCTCTTCATCATTAAAGAATTGCCTTTTAAAGGACATCACTTAAGAAATGTTGATATATTTACTGTAGTACAGTACAATACAGTATTTTATGACACAATAAAGCCAAGACAACAAATTAACAGAAACACAGAAAAATTATTAAGCATTAATCAACACAAGACAATCAATTTCATGTAAATCATAAATTCATAGGCTAAAGCCTATCTCCCCTCTAAAAAAAGGCTAGACACCCAATATTTAATGTCTCCATCCATCAGGTTAAGTTATCACCACATTAAATCAAAACTGCGTAATAGCCCTTTAACGAAAAAATCCCAAATAAAGGGAAAATGTTGTGTTTTAGGCCTTCTCATTTAACCTGTCGGGTGAAATAGTGCCCAATCTTTAAATCAGGTGGCTCTCATGCCGCAGTCTCTGGGCTTTAGACCAGAGTGTACTGCTGTCCAATCCTATATATTTGAAATTTTGGATGCCATGATTGTTAAAGTTGGTATACAACACGTTGTCCATGTGACGTCTTTTAATGTTGTTAACATGATCCATAATGCTTGTTTTCAGGGTTCTACCTGTTTCCCCTACATACAGCATTTTGCAGCATTGGCATTGAATTGCATAAACTACATTTGAGACCTGGGGTGAGAGCACATCCCTGGCTGGATGACCTCTCCCAGAGCTTCCATTGAAAATGAAAGGTACATGATTGAGCAGCCATGGATCACTGCCCGCCCTCTTTTTGTCCAAAGCTGTGTGAACCAGTAAATGGTTCAGATTCTTGTTTTTGCTATAGGCCATAATGAGTTTGAAATTTTGAAGGGGCTCACAATTCTGTTGAGCCTCCATTGCTCCCACACTCGAACTAGAAAGGACAGTGGCAAAAGGTGGGCGTACAGGTGAGTTTGTAGTCATGTTTTGGAAAGTGTCATTTTCACTTTGAATTAAATCACCTGAAGTTGTGACAGTTTCAGTGGTGACAGGAGAGGTGACAGACAATGATTGGACCGGCAGTGGGCTGTGCAAGGGGGTAAGAGGTACAATACAGTCAACTACATTGACCGCTACATTACTGAAAATTTGTGTATTATTTTGAATCGATCCCACATGGAGTTTGACTTGCCAAATGGGTGAAGATGTCAAGTTTTGAACTGTGTGTCCCTCAGCTAATGAGTCATCCAAGCCTGTAGGAAGGGGGGAAGGATCCCCTGCACCAGATTCCTCCTCTGTCTCCAACAATGGCTCAGGGCTTCTGGTTAAGCGCAACTCGCTCCGCTGCTGGGCCATGGAGTGACTCAATGGCTGTTGTGACACCTCTTGTTCAGGATGAACTTTTATCAATAATTGTTTTTGAGCTGGAGAAGGAGTGGTGTTGGAGGTTCTCACCAACCAGCTCCTGCGGTCTTCCCTAGGGGCCCCATAGAGATTTTGGAGGGCCGAATGGTGTTCGATCTGGACAATCGTTCTATTTGGCCGAACTGGAGTTACCGGCTACGAGCTGAATACTTTGGAATCAGGTGATTCAGTAACCTTCCTTGGCTTAAATACATCATTTAAATTATTTGTGGGATTCGTTTAATGAGGAAAATCCTCATGTTTATGCAAAAACCCCTGTGGTTGTGACTGGGAGCCTTGCGAATTAGGGACTATAATCATGGAATGTAGCATCTCTATAGAAGAAGCAGTCAGTTTGTGGCAATAATGGGATCTGGCCCACTTGAGGGCCCTATTATACACCTCCATTTGGAAGTGTTGTAAGTGTAAAAGGTTCTCAAATATCACCTGGTCATAGTGGTCATGCAAGATTAAAAAGTTATTGTGAATACAATTGTCAGTGTTAGTTCTGACCTGCTGAGAGGTAGTGGAGTTTGGTGATAAGGTTTTAATGAATGAGGTCATTGTTTGTATTTTGTGTACCACTCCCCTGGGGAAAAAAAATTTCTTTAAGGAATTGGACAATATCTCTGCATGACGTATTGCCTGTATTAATTTGAAAAATATTTTCTTATGGTGTCCATTCTAAGTGGTGTGCAGGTTTGTGCTACCTGCTGTAGCTCCTCACAAGGGGGCTGGAGGAAGGAAGACAATGGGGGCTGCCTGTTGTCAAGTTCTGGTTTCACTCTCTGGCGCTCAGCCATCCCAGGCCTCAGAGGGAGATTGCTCATCTCTATCTCGTGCAAGGTGAGTTAACCGTGTCCGAGGGATATCAGAATTGGACAAGGTTAGGGCAGTGACGCACAATAAAAGAGAAAAAAAAAAGAAAAAAAAGAAAAAAAAAGAAAAATGAAAAAAAAAGTTAAAAAAATTAATTGATAATACTGAAAGACAAAGTTAGTTGTAATTTGAACAAAAAAGGAAGAGCCCAATAGATAAGGAAAATTTAGGAAATCACTTAATATGAAACATTTAGAAAAAAACATTCAAATAAAAATATAAAATAAAAGAAGAAGGCTGCACAATCTGAAACAAAACAATAATCCAATTGAATGTGAACCAAACAATACTAAAAAAAGGGAAGAACTTACAGATAAATTAAATAAATCAATCTAATATGATCAAAGCTTAGTAGTACATTTTAGAGGAAATGTCCAAAAATAACAGAAATAATATAAACAGGTTACATAAAGGAGAGAAAAGAAAGAAATATACTTCCTACTGTGTCAGGAGAGCTGTATGATGAGTTTAAAAAGGGAGCGGATAACTTACAATGGAGGTTTGTCTCTATCTGCTGGACAAAAGTGGTCACGACCACAATGATGAGTGACACCAGCAAACAATTCACCAGCACCTTGACATTTTGAAATTGGTACCAATTAAGTTTCTGAGAGAAAGCAAAACAGAACACATAATATATTTTCTGAAAGAAAGCTACAATAGATGTAATTAGTCCAAGTAAGATGGTTTTTTAGAAGACAAGGTTGGCAGAATAACAACAAAGAAAACATTCATCAGTCAGTTTTAGCAGTTGTTTCACCTTGTTTGTAGGCTGCTGTTCACGTGGTGTTAATTGTTGGAATTTTAGATTTCCAAGTTGGAGAGGAATCCCTCTTGCAAAGGAAATTGTTAAGAGAACTAGGTGAGTTAACTATCATAAAAAGCAATGTAAAAATTGTCCTGTGGTTTTCAAGTGAGGCTCCAAAAGGGAGCAATGAAAAAGTTTAAAAAGTCACTCATGAAGGTTGAAATGTCCTTAAGCTCAGCATCAGTTGGATCCCAAAAACAGACCTCAGTTGGACGTAAGAATCTGTAAAAGTAGAGGAAGTGATGCCTTGATGTTTTGCCTGTGTGGTTTCATCAGAAGAGTGAAGAATGTGAGGTGCCACTAGAGGTCAGTTCAATATTAACTGGCCAAAAAAACTGGTTTACACCGCATTCTGTCTTTAAAAGGTTGCATAAAAATGTGAAAAAAGATGAAGAAAAAATCCCTAAAAAGGATGGGAAAAAAAAGACCTCACAAAAGATAGATGATAACCTCAGGCAATAAACCTTCAGAAAAAAATCAGGTCAATATGATGTGCAACAATCAGAAATAAACAGACAGTAATAATAATATTTTTGACTTACATAATTGGAGATAACCAGGCTTTGGCTAGATTAGGTTAGGGACAGAAACTGTGTGGAGGTGCCAAGGGGATACAGTTCGTACTGACACAGGTTGACACTTAAATCAGATAATGCTGAAGTGAAATTATTATCTTAATTATGCTGATTTTTTAAATGATCAAAGAATATTATCCTCCAAAAAGGGAAAAAGGGAAAAAGGGGAAAAAAAAAAGTCAATAGATCACAAACAAAATATGATGACTGTTATTTAACAAATCTGAAAACAAAATAAATTACAAACCAAGAACATAATCAAAGAAACAATTTATACTGAAGGAAGGAAGGAAGGAAGGAAGGTATAAGGGGTAATAACCAGGATCAGTTTTTGACTGATCGTCAAGGAAGCCAGCTAGAGACTTGGGACCTTGACCAAGGCACCCCATTTCATGTACCCGGAGTCCAACGGTGCCCTGGGCTCGTCTGTACGAGTGACGGTTCCAGAGATATGCTTATTAACAGACACTGCTATAATCTGCCTTTGCAGCCGGTTGTGACAGGAGTGGGTGGAGGTGGTTGTGGGTGTGCCAGAGACGTGGGAGTATGACAGGTGCGTTGGGGTTAGAGGGTTAGGGTTAGGTATTTTGGGCTGGAGCCCGTCTCCATAAGGAGAAGGTGGGTGCACTCTCACCACTCCCGGGGCCCCCGGCCGCGCTGACTCCCTACAAATACCACCCAAAGGTGGTGGGTTTTCAAAAAATTAGACTTGTAGCCTCTTTAAATATAATAAGTCGGGCCTCGCGACGTTTCGGGGCTGCTTGCCCTTCCTCAGGCGCACCGACTTAATAAAATGTTGCCTCTCTTGGCCTTGTTGTTTTCCCTTTCTGTACTTTCCCTTCCTTTCTCCTTTCTACCTTCCTCCTTTCCCTTCTGTTCCCAACTGCCTTCCTGTCTGATTCTGTCCTCTATTTATGTTGTGGGTGTGGCCTAATTTGTATTTTGTCTTGTTTGAGTTTTGTGTTCTCTGTTTTGTCTTCCGTTCTTTCTTACTTGTCTTCTTGTTCTCTAATTTGAGTTTTAAATGTCTCTTCACTTGAGTTTTGTCTAATTTGTCTTTATATGTTTTCTTGTTGTATCTTCTTTACTTTTCTTCTTCTTCTATCTTCTTTGTTTGTCTTCCTTTTCTCTGATTTGAGTTTTAAATGTCTCTTCTTTTGAGTTACAATTTGTCTTTATATGTTTTTCTTGTTGTATCTTCTTTACTTCTTCTTCTATCTTCTTTGTTTGTCTTCCTTTTCTCTGATTTGAGTTTTGTATGTCTCTTCTTTTGAGTTACCTGTTTAAATTTTGTCTTACTTGTCTTTATGTGTGTTCTTATTTGTCTTCTTTGTTTATCTTCTATCTTCTGTATGTTGTTTATCTTCCTTGTTTTTCTTCTGTCTTCTTTGTATTCTTCTTGTTTATCTATCTTACTTGTCTTCTTATTTGTGTTCTTCTCTAGTTTGAGTTTCCAATTTCTCTTCTTGAGTTTTGTCTTGTTTGAGTTTTGTCTTATTTGTCTTTGTATTTTTCTAATTGTTGTTTCCTTGTTTCTTCTTTTCTTCCTTTCCTATCTTCCTCTGCTCTCTTCCCGTTCCCTTCTTCTTTTCCTTCTTCCCTTTCCACTCTCCCTTCAGCGCCGGCCTTCCTCCTAAGTGTAGTTCCATTTTAGTTGACCTTCTTTTCTGCCTTTATTGTTTCTTTAGTCTTGGCTTTTTTCAGGTCTCTTCTTTCTGTTTCTTCTTCCTTGTATTTGTGTTTCTTTAGGCTCCTTAATTTAGCATAGGATTTAGGTTAGGCCATTTCCGGGGGGTTGATTGGGTTTTAGGGTTAGAATAATGGGTGGGGGGCAAATAGCAGGGGGGGATAT
>JAPZEB010059549.1:0-19230 GCA_029783705.1 Chaetodon striatus
TACACGACGTGCCCCAGGCACAACATTTAGCTCCAAATCCACAAAACCAGCCTGAAAATGAAGGAAATCTGACACGATTGCATTAGAGTCAATGGAGCACCACGGAGAAGTTGCATCGGAACGCAATTGCCTGCATTCTGGTGATTTTTTATGCACCAATTTGAGCCTTTTCTGCATCTATTTATGGTCTAAAATGTCTTTAATTTGTAAAAATAAAAGTCCTCTCTTACTCTCATGCTTTTATTGGTGGGGGATGCACATGTTCTAAATACTGAGTGGAGCATGTTCACTGCATCCCCCTGGAAATCTACAACTATGCTGACAAGGAAATCCATGCGCTATCCATTATCTCTCACCCTCATACTTCATGTCTACGCTGAGTACTTTCTCCCAACCCAATTCTTACCATAACTCAGATAAAGTTACCACACTGTGCAAAAAATCCTTCAGTCTCAAGCTCTAAAACTGTAACATTTTTTATTCCACAAGCACTAAAGTACAACACACACACACATCACACACTGCTGTCTCAGCAGAAACGTGGGCATGCTGGTGAGAGCGAGAGCATATGACTGACTGCGTTTGCTCCATTTACACTGATTCAGCAGAATGTGAAGGTGAGTGTTAAATCCCTGTAATGGTTTGATAGCATTGCATGCCACTGCGGCGTTGGTCACACTGGCAGCGTAGGAAGACGGCAAGATTGCTCAGCAGTCGTATATATGCCGTGCCAGTGCCACACATCGCCTTTCAGATCAGAGTCAGTGCAGCAGCCAAGAGCAACGGAGCGTGACAGGTCTGAGACAAGATAACCGATTGTCAGTGTCTTCAGGAGATGCAGGAGGTCCAGAGTCTACTAGCGAACGCCTTTTGCATCATGAATCGTCTTTGCTTGCTCCCTTAAGCCAACCTAAATTGAAAGGCATTTTGTAGTAGAGTCAAAGATCTGTAGAAAGTCATGATGCAAACATGTTTCGTAATATTGGACACTTGAGAAAAATGCAAATCCTCTTACACTACATACAAAGGCATGTGTCCTTGTCAGTGTAAAACATGGATTGAATCAACCACAGCTTATAGTTTAATTAATTTTGTGTGCTTCCTTAAGGGAAAATTAAAAAGAGGTCAGAGTGGAAAATGTAAACCTCTGTTGTAGTGTCATAAATTCACACTTTCCCAGAACTGCATGCATTTCCAGACATATCATTTACTGTATAACGATCACTTGTTTGACACAGAGCAGCAATATGAGAAATTTATACAGATATTGCATTTATGTAGCCAGGTTGAGAGATAAGATTTCAGCCTTCAGCTCACGACAATGGAGGCGCAATTTAATTTTGTTTTGCTCAAATGAACATCAGCGGGTGAAATTCACTTTCACAGTGGCAGCAAATTAAATGTAGTGTCCAACTTGTATTATAAATGAATTGAAGTGGAAACGACACCAGCCCTGAGACGCACAGAGGTCCTCGTAAAGCCACTTGCCAGGAGCAAAAGACCGCATTACATAAACTATGTCAAAGACGCGTGGAGGGGCGTAATTTATTAATACTGATGGGTGCAGGTGGGAGAGAGCGCTCTCCTGCCGTGCTTCCCTCTCTACCCCTTTTCTCGCTCTCTTCCTCCCCACCCGTCTTCTCATCCTGCATCTCTGCAGTGTCTGAGGTCACTGAGCCAAACATTACATAACGTCAAGATCACTCACTACGGATCACTCCCCTATGCATCACTTTTACTCCCCGCCTGGCAGCACACTGGGTGGCCTACTGAAGTGATGTGTGTATATGGATAAGGGAGAGAAACGGGGTGAGGAAAGGATTGTCAGTGAGAGGTTAAAGATGATGAGCGGGAATAAGACAGCAAAAAGGGGGCAATGCAGCAGAAGAAATATGTTCAGGAAACTGACAGACTGTTGAGCGATTACATAACAGGACTTGATTGAGGGCAGCCGTTTCTCTCTTGCCCTCCCCAATACTCCTATTCCTCCGCCCGTTTATATGATGCATGTCACTTTCTCCTTCAGCCTTTTCTCTACTGCTTTTCCTTTGCCTTGCATTTCTAACTCTTTCCCTCTTCCTAGCTTTTCTCATTTCTTTCCCTGTCTGTCTTCGCATCGCCTCCATGAGCCAGATCTGAAAGCATTGTCGTCTCAGCTGTCCTCCTGATGCCGTAGTGACTGAAGGCATCGCACTCCTTTTACCAAAACTCAACTCCTTATTTCAAACCCTGCGATAATACCTTTGATAATATGTCGAAACGTACAGCACATTAGGTTTGGACTGGGCTGACAGAGAGCAGTTTATAGTCATGTTGCTTTAAAGGACATGTCGATGCGAGACAAATGGCTGCATTAAAGAGAATGAAATATTGAATCGTGGTGTTTTTTTTGTGACGTAAGTCACGTTTTCTAATTTTCCCTCCCTGCTGTTATTGTGCATGTTTATGCATCAATATGTGTTGGTTGTAATCTAACAGAAGAATTTGCTTTCAAGTCTAAACAAACTTTTTGTCAGAGGAATATTGTGGCCGTTAGATTTTAGCTGCAACATCATCTTCAGGGCGCCCAAAAGAATCCTAATGACTTGGGTGAACCAGTCTTTCACTCGCCACCATCAGCTTGACATTTTTCGGCTTTTGGTGAAATATCTCAGCATCTACAGGATGGCACAACATTTGGAAAAATATTCATGGTCCTCTGACGATGAATCCTAATGATTTTTTTGTTATTCTCATAATTTCACTTTCAGGCCGTCATGTGATCAACACATGTGAAGTTTCAGTGGTGTGGTGGTGTTCACATCCTGTCAGATTATAAAGCTTTTTCCTGAGCCTAACCACGTGCTTTTGTTGCCTAAACCTAACTACACGTGTTAGTTGTTGTAGGAAAAAAATGTCAAATCGTGTTTTTGTAGTCATGTAGTGCGTTTATTTTGAAAGAAACTGTATGTAAATGGTAAATTCCCTGTGAAAATGGAAGTGTATTTTGAAAGAAGACAATGCATGTAACGGGCACAACTTGGCAAGGTGTCACAGAACGTCAACATCCAACGCACCCAGGGTACCTTTCACGTTGTATCTGGACGTTCATGACCAAATGTCGTCAAACTAATTAGCTGTTATGACGCTAACATGTTAAACTAAGATGGAGAACATGGTAAACATTACACCTGCTAAACATCATGCTGGCATACTGATGATAGCATTAAGCTAAAAGCACAGTTCTTAAATGAAAACTTCACTCGCAAATGACCATCTGTATATTAATTACTCACTACGTCACCTTAAATTAGCAAAGAAAATTTTTTCTCAAATGCCTCAGAGAATCCAAGGCTAACATTGTGAATAAAGGTGTATTGATGTCACTGGGGACCATGGTTAACAACAGCAGAAGTGTATCAAAACATCCATTTACAAACTCACACAAAACACAAAACTCCTGCAGCATAATCCAAGTCTCATTTATCCAGTTGTATACTCAGTCCTCCCTAGACACATGCATTTCACTGAAACATCACAATATCCTCCTCAGACCCAAACCTTGTTTGGTTTGCTTTTTTTTTTTAATTTTCCCTCTTTGGGATCAGTAGGTAGGTAAGTATAAAAAAAACTAAACATTGTCAGCATTGTCCTCAAATTTGCAGCCCAACTGACTTTACAGAGATGGCTGCCATCTTGTTTTTACATGGATTAGTGTATTGTCCTCTCACTACCTCTAGATGGCACATTAAAGTGTCCATGAATGAGGACAAGAGGTCTAAGTGAAGTAGAATGTAGTATAAGGTCAAGTAAACCCAAAATATGATGTCCTCATATGAAGACACAGGGTCTGAGGAGAATGTAAAACACTTCCGCCTATGAGTCGTGCACCGTGAGAGCGTCTGAGCATGCACATGTGTATTAGCTCCATTTGAGCAACTCAAATACACTCATGTGTCCAGGTGCTCTACTTGGCCATGCATGAAACTGTGTGTACTGATGTGATTTAAATAGTAAGGTTTTTAGCAAAAATACATGTGTCTGAGAAGTACTGAGTATATGATGAATAAATGAGACCTGGGTTATGCTGCTCGAGTTGTATGAGAGTTTGTATACAGATGTTTTGATAGAGTATTGCTGTTGATAAATGCAGCTCCCATTTACTTCAATTCATGAAGAATGTTCAGCTTTTTTGGATTCTGTGTTCATCGTGGAGGCATACGAGTTTTCTTCACAAATTCAAGGTAACACACGGTGAGTAACTGATACACAAATGTTCATTCACTCCTTTAAATTTGCATGTTAACAGTCAGCAGGAAAAGCAAGCGCCTTTTGATGTTTAACCGTTGACACCCTGTGATGCTGGTTCACTTAATATACTCAGATCCTAAAGTGCAGGGAGTGTTACTGATGAGTAGAGATACGATCGATTCTTGCGTGATGTGAGAGGAGGATGAGATTCCCACATCCCAGGACTCTGAGGCTTTTGAGGCTACAGACTGTGAAGAGAGCACTCCGAGAGAGAAACACAAGCAGAGATAAAGAAAGCAAGTCACAACCTGAATTAATGAATGCTGCCAAAACATTGTGGTTCACTATCAAATGTTAATGCTGGATTAAATCCATATCCTGATACAAGTCCTGCAGGTACACACACAAACACATATTTTGGAGCTGCTAGGATGTTCAGGTGACTGCAACATGATGAATATGTTGTGTGAGTCAACTCGTATATGGACTGACACAATTAAATTGAGTGCACATGTAAATATAAAATTTCACTTTGCCATCCAGACTCTGTTTAATCTCACTCCCTGCAGAGATTAATTCAAAGCCAGTAAAAATCAGGAGCAGTGAGAGACCGATCTCTGGAGAACAAAGGAAAAGCAGAGCCCACAGGTGGATGCTGAGGTGCGACACACACAGCAATGCTGATTTTTGATTGATGTCATTTGTGTCAAAGACATAAATGCATGCGTGGGCACACACGCACAAGCACTGTGTTTCAAGTCACTATTAGAGCTGCACTGATATACAACCGTCTGCACTTAAAGAATCATTTTCTCAAACAGCAAGACACTATATTTTTTGTCAAATCGTCTTGAGCCTTTAGGAAGAAGAAGGTGATTTTTTTTTTTTTTTTTCGTCTCAGGCCTCGTGCATTTGGTTGATAAACAACTCTCCCTCCATGTTACATAAGCCTTTTGTCCTCTCTGTTCCACTCTGGAGTGTTTTGGTACAACTTGAATTTCAGGTTGCTTGGGGAAAACCATCTCATTTATTATGCATAGAGACAGCACAGTGTACTTCTTACAGCCCTGCTGAGATAGAGAGAGGGAAGAAAAAGTGAGCACGAAAAGTAGAGCAAGGAATAAGAGAGAAGGATTGACCACAAGTGTTATATCAGACTCTCCATCCACTTTCTATTACTTCATATTTTCTTGGTGGAGCCTACTGTAATTTGGGGAAGCTGTGAATCGCCACTGTTGATGGGAAAGGGCAAGGCAGATGCTCAGAATAGATTAAGAAGCAACTTCAAGAACAAGAAGCATGTTGAAAAACCCCAGGAAGTTGGCATTATGATTATCATAAAATGAGATGGGTTCGATTAGCTCACGTGTCACGAAATAGCTTTGGTTCCTGCGATGCTTTTTTTGTGGTAGAGACACAAATGGGGCAAGAAGGCTTAGGATTGAGCGTAGGCTAGTCTTTGTGTGGGGCATAAAACAGAAGGTTTGCATTTGCAAATGTAGATTTTTTTCTGTTCCTTGGGAGAACAGGGTGAGAGAGAGTGTCACTTTGCTTAGACTAATAAGTTATTGTGCTACTTGTTATGCAAACAACCAAGGATTTCTGGTTGGGCAACACCATTATGCCAAGGTTGATTATTTATCCTCATTGTTTTGTAGGTGTACATTTTTTCAAACTCTGTATGGGAAAGCTAATTAGCTTCTGTAATGGAATGCAATTAGTACATTTAGCTCATATCCTTTTCAACCAAACAGGGGTACAGTTTGCACTGACAGCAATAGGTCAAATCTTCAGGCGTTTTTGCAATGTTAGAGTTGTATAAGCCACAAACAAGTCAGAAGGCAGAGCTGTAATTTTCCACACTATATGCAGCAGCAGCTCAAAAGCAGATTGGACTAAGCAGCTGATGCAGAAACAGCAGCAATAAAGTACAAAACTGCGTTCAGTGTAGTCGTGCGGTTCAGACAAGACAGTACACTGATGAGTCACCTCAATCACAATCTAATGTTTCTGTGCTCTCATTATTATTTTACCTACTAAATGTTTTTGAATGTTATAGTCATTCTTTGACTTGTGGTTCTGTTTTTTAAAAAGGTAAGCTCTATGTTTTGTTTTGAGCCCTGGTTCTATGCCTGAGCTCGAATGGGCCCAACCTGACCCACTGGGTTTGGGCCAGGCCAGGCTGTAATATCTCATTATTGCCCTGGGCTTGAATCAGGTTGGGCTCCTGCCACTTTAACTGCCAGTTCTCATGCATCTATGGCAGGAGTTTTAATGGACTGAACCAAAAGGGGAAGAGAGACAGAAAGAGGGGCGACTGCGACTGAGAGGGGGAGAGTAAAGAAACAAGTGAGTAATGCAGGGGAGAACCACAGAAGAGAGGGTGCACCCGAGAGAGGGACGCAAAATGAGAGAAAGAGCGAGCAAGAGGCGCTGCAAGGTGACTTAGCCGGCAGTGTTTCCCTTTGCCGAGTGGGAGAGATGTGCGTAACACGCAGTGAAGAGCATCATTTGCGCGCCACATCGCCTTGGACAGCCATGAGCACTATACGCACAGAAGCACAGCCCACTTTGCCAAAGCTGTCGTGCACGAGACAACAGACTATTAAAATAAGGAAAAGAAGAAGAAGTGGTGCGAGGAAACACATCAACCCTTAGCTTGTAATAAATGTTTAATATTAGAACAGAATAATTTATAATATGGTAAATGGACTGCACTTGTAAAGAGTCTTTCTGGTCTTCTTGCCCACTCAAAGCGCTCTTATACTACTGACTCACATTCACTCATTCACACACACATTCACACACCAGTGGTCAAGGCCATAATACAAGGTGCCACCTGCAACTCAGTAACCATTCACACGCTCTCACACACTGATGGAACAGCCATCGGGGGCTATTCGGGGTTCAGTATCTTGCCCGGGGATACTACGACATGCGGACTAGAGGAGCTGGGGATCAAACCCCTAGATCTTACAACTGGATGACCCGCTCTACCTCTGAGCCACAGCTGTGCCTTTACAGGACACCACCTTTACC
The DNA here is from genome assembly GCA_029783705.1 of Chaetodon striatus. NCBI lineage: Eukaryota > Metazoa > Chordata > Actinopteri > Chaetodontiformes > Chaetodontidae > Chaetodon > Chaetodon striatus. The sequence goes on from JAPZEB010059549.1 coordinate 7,270, forward strand.
ACCACCAGTGTCTAGACTTCTTAGGTGGGGGGTTCCCTAATAAACCTCGTCTACCACCCTCCTGGAATACATGACATCACAATGGGGTCTAATCCCAAAAGACGTTTCACATTTCTCATACTTAGGTGCACATGTAAATAAATACTTTTTCTCTCAGAATGAGTCTCTCCTGATTAAAATAGCTGTCAAGACACTTCACATTAAACCACAAACTTCATAGTGGCATATCTGAAAGGACGGGAGATCATTAAAGGTCATTGGTATTCATGCTCTGGGCAACACCACCATCTAAAAGTTGTGGAGATACTTTAGAACAAAGTCTTAGTGCTGCTGTGAAACTGCATCTACTTAGGCCAACAAAAGAGTTTATGTTTGATTCCCTTTGTCATATTTTGTATTTTCATGTTTTTATTCATTCATTTATTTGTCTATTTTTTTTTATTAATTGCATTATTATTTTATTGTATTTATTTATTTTATTTTATTTTACATTATTTATTTTCATTTTATTTCATTTTATTTATTTTTCATTTTTAGAAATATATTTTTTAATTCTGTGTCTAGTTGTGTTTTTGCACAATGTTATGTTCTGCTATTGTACACTGGTGTTTGAGGCTGTTGTGATTAGTACACTACTCATAGGACAGGTCATTGTGATTTGGTCGTCAGGCCTCTGCTCCTCAGAGTTGATCTCATCTAATTAGTGGCACCTGCTGACTGATTCATCACACCTGGCAGTAATCTGTCTCTATCTGTTCTGTGAAGCACTCATGTCAGTAGTGTTGATGATAGTCAGTTCACGTTTTTATTACTTTTTGCCCTTTAAGCACCTGTCTTTTATGCACGGGTGTTTTAAAGAAATGGACCTTCTTCCCATTGATTTCAGCCTGTGAAACTTTATTTCACTGAACATCAAAGTCGTGAAACAACTAACCAACTCAAAACTCTTTATGTCATTCAACACCAATTACTTTACAAAAACAGATTTCACCAAATACTTTATTTTATGATAGCGTTCATACAGAAGAACAGGTTGACATCACTGTATATTGGTTAAATTATTTAAAGTTTACAGGGATACATACAACCCACCTTCACAGCACTTGCACCACGGGGAGCCGAAGCTCTGACATCACACCTGGACCAGCTGCTGCTCCACTAGCTTCTGTGACTCACAACAATCTCTAATGAGGGTTTCTTTCATCATCTCTTTTTCATCCACGTTTTCTATCCAACTACAGCACATGCTAAACTAAGCCCCGCTCAATCTTAACACATTTAGACAAAAAGCTGGACTTACACCACCCCAGCCTTAACACATAATGTTTGTTATACAATTTGAGTTCTTGCAGCAGCAAATCGCAGTTTACCGGCCAGTGGATTTCAAGTACAACCTTATAAGTACCATACACCACCCCAGACATCAACCAGTCGTGACTATATCTTGAGACACACAGAATAACGACTGAGTTTCATATTCCATCTTGGACAAACTGTGCAGCCAATACTTCTGTTTGTTCTGACTGCTCACTTGCTCCAGCTGCAGGGAGGTCCTCCGGAGGAACCAAAACTCTTCCTGTTAAAATGAACATCAGAACAATTATTTATTGCAAATATACAATATGGTTACAACTAATAAGACTATAACAAGTCTTTAATCTAATGTCCTCACCTGGGCAGAGAGCCATGTGTGCGCAAAGCTTTTTCTTGTAGTAGGCGACTCCAGTGCTCATTACGACAAAACCAAGTACCAGCAACACTGTTCCCACAGTAATGTAAATCTGCTCTGATGCAGGAGGAGGGTGGTCTACAAAATTGAGATAAAACGTTTCCTTCAATACATCTTACCATACATCTCAGCTTAGATTTTCTTAGCCTTTGTACAGCTTGCATCACAGTGGCTCACTCACCCCAGACAAGAAGCACTGGTTCGGAAAGACTGAAGTGTTCGACCATGCAGGTAATTTTTTCTCCTGGAGTCGGGGTGTGAGCCAGGTAGGAATGAATCTGATAGTACCAATCCCCATCAGGCATCACTTCAGAAAAACTGACAGCTGAGGTCACTTCCTGCCCGTTCCGCAACCACGTCACTCGGATTTGTTTTGGATAAAAGTTGTAGGCACTGCACACAAGCATGGATGGGTGCTTCACTGAATTCATCTTGATGGTGGGTGCAGAGGTGAGATTACCTGAAAAACAAGTTTTATGTTTTCATGAAAATCCGCCATACCCCCTGCACACACTCACACACACATAAAGATACATATGCATAGTGGTGGGACTGGTTTTAGCCTATCCTTAGTGATATATATGCAGTGGATAAAATAACATATATAATACACAAAAAGCAACTACAGCTTAAAAAAAAACACCTCTCTGTAACAGTTTGAACAAAAACTGAACATTAAAGGTAGGATTCATTGCAGTACTGTTAAATTACACTCCATTAGCCTAAGCTAGGCAGGCTGTTCTCATGCACAGTTTGTACGTATACTTAGGAAAAGTAATGCACCACAGTTCGTATACAACCCACGTAATCGTGCGCCAGTAATTTGTGTATAACACACTTAATCTGACACCCAGACGTCTGTGTAAGGAAACAGGTTGTTGTGGTGAATGGGTCAAACAACACAGGACTTTTCCCCTGGACACCAGTATTTGAAACCCCAGGAAACCAAGTGAACTTTGAGTTATTCTAAGGCAGTGGTTCCCAACTGGTCCAGCCATGGGGTCCAGATTTGTCCTTAGTCATTAGTTCAAGGTCCACACAGTTTAAATTATTTAACGTCATACTTGTGTTTGGCCATGTCGTTGAGCTAGTTTGCTGCCTCTGTCAAGTAGCTATGTGTTATTCACTCACTCTACAGCAGGAAGCAGCACTTCAAAATGAAAGCTCTGTGCTGGAAATTCACTATACTTAAAATAAAGTATGTTTTTTACAAACCTGACACATTTGCGAGTCACTTGCTGTCCATCTAGAATGGACCCCCAACCCACTTTTGGACAGTGACCCACCAGTTGGGAACCACTGTCTTAAGGTACACTGTCACTATGTTTTATCCCTAAACCTAACTTAGGTAACTTTACTCGCCCAAACCTAACCTACATAACCTCATATTAAAGGCATACAGGGTTATTCTAAATAAAAACAATATAGACTTACACAAAATCCCTCTCAATCATCACTTATGACCCACTGCCAGTATGTGACCTGCCTGCTGCTTGTGTGTTCTTGTTTTCTCCTTGTTTTGGTTTGTTCGTGACGTTTCTGGGTGTCAGCCTTTGCATAGTGGTGTGTAGCTCCAAGCTCATAGCAGTGCAAGGTCAGTACACTACAAAAACATAGCAACCAGCTGTCTCACTTCTCTGCAGGTCTGTGTCTTCAGCTGAATTTACACACAAACTTCTTCAATGCAGCACCTTCCTGCAGGATTGTGCAGAGGTGTGGGTGTGTTCATTTGTGCGTTAGAATGTAACCAGTGTGAAACAGTCAGAAAATAACATTTCATTCCTCTGATTCACTGTGTTGTTCTTATTAATGACGCTCCCTCTCTTAATTCACTCTCAGTCTCACTGAGCCAAGGAGGAGGGGCCAACTTTGAGTGTTGTCTTTACACTCACTACGTAAAAAATCCTGCATAGTTTGCCTCTATGTACATATCTTTGTGTTAAATATGTAACGTCATTTGTAGGGGGTTAATGTGCTGATTTGTTTTGCTGCATTTAAAGCTGCATAATGAAGTGAAAATATACTTACCTATTTGTTTGACAAGGTCCCTGTTGTCTACGCACAGCACCTTCATTTCAAATATTCTTCTTATTGCATACTCGGGATCGGTGTTAAAAACTTCTGCCATCTCAATTGCAAAGGGTGTGTATCCAGTCCACTTTCCTCTTGTGCTGTTGTACTCTATCAATACTTTGTTGTTGACACGATTCACAATGTCATACTCAACATCCTCTAAGTCTGGACCTTTGAAGGTACAACATGCAGAAAACTGCAAGAAAACCTCCTCTGAATGAACTGTAATAAAAGCAGAGAAACGTATTAATGTCAAACGTATGACTTATGTAATAATATCTCAAACTCAATAACTAGAACTTGACCTTTTACTGAGTCATTAAAAAGTAAAAGTGATGTTACTCACCCAGACTGAGAGGAGAGAAAAGCACACAAAAAAGAACATTATGAATGCGCATGATTTTGCATGAATAAAACTCCACAAAGCAAAGCCTCTCTATCACACTGTATTCATGAATTTACGGATACAAGGAAATAAACACTGCTACACTGACATGTCAATACAATGACAAAGAATGGCACCGCCCTTTGGCTGTGTGAAATCTTCTTCTGTACACTCACTTTAACAATTACTGTCTAAAAAACTTTAAATCCTCGGAATAGAACAATTAAACATCATGTTTAATAAAGTAAAAATAAAGTAAAACCATTATAACACTAACACAAGACTAAATATAAACAAGGTTGGTGTGCTTTCAAACTTGGCTAGAGACTTACATGATCGTGACAATGATGTTGCCAACAGGAACTGTTTTCCTTATGTAAAAATACTTCTGGGGAACTCCAACACATAAAACTCTACCTGGCTTGTCAATAATAACTTTGCTATGCAAACAATGACCATCATCCATGTTTGCTTGTTTTTGTCTGAGTTTAATTTACTGAAAAATACACTTGTACATGTCTTTTTTTTGCTGCAGTGAAGTCATCCTAACCTGTCTGCTCATGCTAAGAAGTCAAATGAACAGAAAACAATGGCGTGTGTTGCTTTATTTCAGTATGGTAATAGTACATTTATTTGCAAGCTGTCTGTCATGTCACACACAAGCAGTGTATAAAGATGTATTTCCCCTACAGACTAGGAATAAAAATTGTTTTTCATACACTGTACAAACAAACCCTTGAAGCTGTGCCATTACGAGAAAATGAAATAAATGTATTAGTGTGTCTAAGGTTAAAATCCCTTTCCATTGCTTAATAGACGAATACAGTATAAACACAGTAAATTAAAGGTTTTCTTTAGCTTGATTCAAACTTTCTTCCTTTAACAAAGAAGAATGTCCCTGTAGCAACACCAAGAAGTCCAAAACTGGAGGCAAATCCAAAGTAGATAATCGGTCCAGCACTGGTCTCTGTTGTGTCCACACTTGCATCCACCTCTGGAGAGGACAGGAGACATAAGGTTAGTCTTTTACAAGAGTCTTTAACAATCAACCTCTCGCAAATCCAAAATACTCTATAATACTCTATACTCTATAATAATGGCTGAAAATGAGCTTTATTAAGCTTTATTCTCACCCCAAAACTTGGTCTGAGGCTCCTGTGATGCATGTTCCACGGTGCAGCCGTAGATGTCTCCTTCCTTTGGGACAAAGGACAGTGTGGACAACACATAAAATGTCCCATCAGGATTGGGTATGCATTTGATGAAAGGATCTTCCACTGTTATTTCTATATCATTCTTGGTCCACTTTATGTTGATTTTGGGAGGGAAGAAATGGTTGATGAAGCAAATGAGAGTATTCTCTTCCTCTATAATCACTTCATCTCTGGAGTAGATGATGACCTCTGGCGTCTCTGAAGGGGTTAAATTAAAACGTGACATTACATACTTTAATTCTGCATACATTTGTAAGGAAAAATTTTTAAATGCTGCTGTATCTTTGTCAACAGTGGATAAATTGCGATCAGATATCAGTGTTAATGTACCTGGGGTCACTGCTGAAATTGACTCGTCTTTTCTCCAAACCCCTAAATTGCATTTGCATAACGATCTGTAATACACTGCAAATTCGTAAACCTTGGAAACATGGAAAGCGAGCGGGATTCTGCTGTCCCAGATGACATCTTCTTCGGTAAAGTTCGCATAGTAGACCTCATCACCATCCAGTGTCATACTGAGTTGAGTATCAGTAGATTCGTAGCATCCATAGGTGTGACAAAGCTTATGACTGTCTAGAAAGAAAAAAAACTCAACACATTAATCAACACATCCGCTGAAGCAGAGATGTGACATAGAATAAACTACTCTGGAAACTGCAGGGTTAGGAACAATGAAACAAACTGTACTTACTTTGTGCACAGGTACAAATAGCTCCCAAGACAATAAGAATAATTTTGACGGACATAGTGTTGTAAAGTCTGTGCTAGTGTGGTGTTGTAGCTCTGTTGTTCTTTGTGGTTAGCTTCCTGTGTGTACAGCTGCATTGGATGTTTCTAATACACTCTGAGAAATAAGGGTTTTTGTAAACTAAAGGTTCCATTAAGAACCCTTAAGAGTTCTTCAAGGGTTGTCGCCCTTAAATACTCAGATGTTGATTCATGTTTCAAATGGAATTTTTAAATGTAGATGTATGTACTAGTGCTGCTTAATCAGTTCATTTTAAGTGTGTTCTACCATAGTTGATATCTTTACCATCATTTCATGCCGTACAGTACCACATGGTCTGCCGAAATGCTTTTGGTTTAGGAGGTACCTGGCACTTGGCATTTTGTGTGTGGTTCTAATTTGGTTCCCAACCTTACTGCACCACTGAAATAATTAATGCTGTAGTAGCAGTGATTTCACGAAATCTCCCCGTAAAAACCTGAGTGTTGTGGGTTGTGCTGGACCACATCAGCCCCAGCCCTTTAAGCACTTCATGAAGCCTAAAGCCCAGTTCAGACCAAAGCTTCGTGGGGAGACAAGCTGAAACAGGCAACTACTTGCAACGTTCTGCACATACAGCGAGCAGCAACAGTGACCCCCTGTCCAACAATGGCACACTGTGAGGACAGAACAGAGGGCAAATCTTTGGTCTGAACCGGGCTAAAGGCTACTGGCTCTCTTGGCCCCAGGCTAACCTATTAAACTAAGACCATGATTGATAGAAGAGAGATCTATAGGTAATGTAGTCAGTTAGTATTTTTAAAAAACCCACTATAAAAGTTCCAGGTGGAACCTTTATAAAAGTTCAACAAGAAACCAAAAAGGGTTCTTCTATGGGGACAAGCCGAAGAGGTGCTAGTTAACACCTTTGTCTCTGAGAGTGTACCTACCTACCTTAATTCCTAACTGCGTACAAGTTGGCAGGAAGGAAAGACAGACAGATGCACTACAACTCGTTCTGAAACAACAGGGGAACGATCATTTTGGGTCAGCTTAGTTTTCCTGATTCTTATACATCTCTTCATCCTCATACATTCGAATCATAGTTTATTTGACAGGCTAAGAAAACTGTCTATTTTGATATTTACACAATCATTCAAAATGTAATTTTAGTGTATGATCAACAGTATTCTTATTGTTGTGTTGTCTTGACAACTTGCTGTTGTTCAGATAATTTATTTGTATCTGGTTCTAGTGAGATACTTATTTCAAATGCTTTCTATTTATTATTGAATATTTTCTACTTATTATATGTGCATCACAGTGGTGCAGTGGTTGGCATTGAACCCTGGGTGGGGGAGCCCCTCTGTGTGGAGTTTGCATGCTGTCCTAATGTCAGTATGGGTTTTTCTCTGGGTTTCCAGCTTCCTCCAACAGTCCAACGACATGCAGATTAGATTAACTGGTGACTCTAAATTCCCCGTAGGTGTGAATGTGACCATGAATGGTTGTCCGTCTCTATGTGTCAGCCCTGTGATAGTCTGGTGGCCCGTCCAGGGTGTACACGGCTCTTGTCCAATATCAGCTGGGATAGGCTCTGGCCTGTTCACTACTATTATTTAACTCTTTTCTTACAAGGTGGAATGATCATGTAGCTGTAACCACGCAGGCCTTGAATTAAACTGTGACTACATGTTTCACTCATCATGGTTAAAATGAGTAAGTCTGCTCTCATGTTAACAACCAGGAAGAACATCTGAAAATAACTGGTCAAACTGATGACAGTTAATGCAAAGGCCTTCTTTATTTTGTGACCGCTCATACAGTTCAGAACGTTAACACACAGCATAGAATACATGTTAATTTTACCATCTCCATACCTGTTATTAGCAAGTGTCCACTACCACACTGAAAGCAGAAATATAACCACCAACCCACATAGTGCATTCAGTTTTAGCTGTTACTGCTGCTGCGAACAAACATATGTGTGCCATCTGATTTACACTGTTCAGTGGTCTTCATGCACAAGTTGCAAAGCGCTGCCCATCACCACATCCATTACAAAAGAGTGACCATGACAAGAATGACTGAACTAAAACTTGATATACAGAATTGCCATTATCCACTATATTTTTTTAGTGTCATGTTTAGGCCACCCTGGATGGTGTGTCCCAACAGTACTGCTACGTAGCTTCAGCAAGGTCTTCCACAGGAATCGACACTCGTCATGTTAACATGAGGATAAGAGCAGCTATTCATGACGCTACACCAAAGTGAATTACATTTACAATCAATTAACTTTATAACTAATGTCCTCACCTTGGCAAAAAGTGAAGTATGCGGCGGACTTTTTCTTGTAGTAGATGAATCCAGAGCTCAGAACAACAAGACCAAGCATCAGACCAAACACTCCCACACCGATTTTGATCCGTTCCGACACAGGAAGGGAAGGGTCTAAAATGGTGGGAAAGATACTTTTATACATTACTTATTCATTTATTTTCTCAGCCTTTGTACAGTTTGCATCACAGTTGCAGACTCACCCTAGACGTGAAGCTCTGGTTCAGAGAGGCTGAAGTGTTCGACCATGCAGGTAATTTTTTCTCCTAGAGTCGGGTTGTACACCAGGTAGGAATGAATCTGATAGTACGCATCCCCATCAGACATCACTTCAGTAAAACTGACAGCTGAGGTCACTTCCTGCCCGTTCCGCAGCCACTTCATTCGGATTTGTTTTGGATAAAAGTTGTAGGCACTGCACACAAGCATGGACGGGTGCTTCACTGAATTCATTTTGATGGTGGGTGCAGAGATGAGATTACCTAAAAAGTAAGTTAACATTTTATATATTTTCTATTACAAAAATTAACATCAGCAAACCTTTTTGTTTCTAGATAGCAAATTATTTCTGTCAGATTTACATACTGTCATCTGTCACATATGATTATATTGTGAATTATTGAGTCAGAGGGAAACATCTGATTGGCTGTTGTTGAACAAAAAATGCATTTGTGAATTAATGTCATGTCAGGGCAGTCAAAAAAAGGTTCAACATTCTGTAGACTATATTGCATGTACTTTTAAGGGAATAGTCGTGGATTTCGACATTACATTTATTTAAAAACAAGACATATTGTGATGTCGCGCCCATCAAGCCTCTTTTGATTTTGCACTGCTGGTATGCTGTCTAAGATCACACACTGGAGTGGCAGTATAAAGAAGGGACTTTGTAGTGGCCTTATAGCGGGATCTCTGTGTGAAAAGGGCTATTACAATAGATCTAACTCCATGGTACTCTCAGATAATAGTGCTGAAAATATCCTGGTAGTATTATATTCTGAATACTCAAATTCACACATGAAACAGACCCTTTCCATGGCAGACAGTTTGACTCGTCTAAGCAGGGAAAAAAAAGTTTAGCAAGGACTCTGGTCCATTAAGTGTCATCAGTAAGTGAGCCCTGAGAGTAACTCATCAATAAGGAATTCAGCCGTCATTTATGTTATTCATTCCACCTGTGCTTTGACATGACACTTTGTTTTCTATGAAAAGAGTCTGTCCACAGCACATCGAAATCCATTTAGTACATAAAATAATATTAAGAAAAAGTTGCTCTTACCTACTTTTTGGACAAAGTCTATATCCATTTCACACAATAAGTGTTTTTCAAACACTCTCTGTAGTGCATCATGGGGATCTCTGTTCCAATTTTTTACCTCTTCAATTGCAAAGGGAGTGAATCCTGTCCAGTTGCCTCTTGTGCTGTTGTACTCCATCATTACATTCTCGTTAAAACGATTTACTATAATATATTCTATGTCTTTAAGATCCGGACCCTTGAATGTACAACATGCTGTGAATTGTGAAAAATCTTCATCTGAGAAAACTGTAATAAAAGGAGAGAAATGTATTCATGTCAGACAATCACTAAAACTTTGTAAATGCATTCAAGTAGAAGAGTAATGTAACTCACCTGGACTGAAAAGACAGGAAATCACACAAAAAAGAAAATTATGAATGTGCATGTTTTCCAGTGAGAAGTAAACCTGCAGGAACAGAGCTACTCTGATGTGCAGAACGTGTTCACAGATACTGCGGGAAAAACACCGGTACACAAGTATGTCAACAAAAATAAAAAGAATGCACCCGCCCCTTTGCTCAGTTGAGACTTCCTACAATTATTAAAGCAACAGACTTCACTACAAGCTGATTGGCTATTGAAATGGGTGATGTGCAATATGTTCTAAAGCCAGCTGCTGGCCATTTGACCAGCTGAGTTGCAGGTGACACCATCAGTCAGTTTGAGTCGAGCTCAGACCGGCAAGTTCACACTGCTGCAAGATTCTAAATCATTTTCATCTTGCTGCAAATCTTTGGTCTGTACCGGGTTACTGGACGTGGATCTCTTGGCCCCAGGCTAACCTATTAAACCAAAACCATAATTAGTGGGAGAGAGATCTATAGGTAATGTAGTCAGTTTTTTTTCAGTATTTTAAAACTTCCCTGGATGCATCTAGATGAAACCTTTGGAAAATTAAAGAGTAGGTAAAACCCACTATAAGAGCTCCTGGTGGAACCTGTATAAAAGTTCAACAAGAAACCAAAAAGGGCAAGTTAACACCTTTATTTCTGAGTGTTGTACTGATGTAGAGCATTTATTTTGAAAGAGACCGTACATAAACTTTAAATTTCCTGTGAAAGTATGAATGTATTTTGAAAGAACACAATGCATGTAACATGCAGAACTTGACACAGCATCCCAGAGCAACCAATACCGCCAGGTAACCTTGCACATCGTAGCTCAATGTGGAGAGTCCATGACCAAATGTCGATGTGTGACGAGGTCGGAGTGAAAATGTGTTGGCTTGACTCATATGCATACATTTCCTTTTTTACTGGGCAGCTTTGCTTTTACTCAAAGTAGACAGTTGAGAGGTGTCAGGAAACAAGGGAGCAGAGAAAGGTGGACGTAACATGAGACAAAGGTCAATGGCCACAAACAAATCAGGGACGATGCAATCACAGTGCTGTATATAATATAGGCCTTCCATTGATCAATAATGTGAAATCAGCCAGTCTGTCTCTTTATTATATTTTGCTTCTTACTTATCATGTAGTTTTGTATTTTTATACTGTTTGCTTATTATATTGCTGTTTGTTTTGCACAGGTTACGTACGACACCGACCCGTGTGTTTGCTTTTACTGATGCATACTGATACGTTGCTTTGTGTTTTTTTCTCCTGATGCTTCCTGTTTGTATTATCGCTCTGCTGCTGTAATTATGCAAACTTCCCCACTGTGGGACAAATAAAGGATTATCTAATCTTATCCAATCTTATCTTCACTATTCGGTCACAAGGAAGCCCTGATATTTGTTTCCTTTCACAAATAAGATTATTCCAGCAGCAACTCCAAGAAGTCCAAGACTCAGGCCAAGTCCACAAAAGACATCTGGACCAATGTTCGTCTCATCTGTGTCGGTTTCTGGGGAGGACAAGAAAACCCAAATCTTAAAGTGACTTCAGGTTTGATGATTCCATCTTTATCAGACCAGTCAAAAAATATTATGATACTATACACTGATCAGCCAAATCATTAAAACCACTGACGGGTGAAGTTAACAACACTGATCATCTTGTTACAGTGCGATGCAACGGCACACCCCAGTAGCGGTGGCCCCCCAGCAGGACAATGCGCCATGCTACACCACAAGAAGTGCTCAGGCATGGTCCGAGGAACATGACAAAGAGCTCAAGGCATCGACCTGGCCCTTCAAATTCCCCAGATCCCCATCTGATCAAACATCTGTGGGACATGCTGGTACCCCACCTCACAACCCACAGGACTCAA
>JAPZEB010059630.1:0-19160 GCA_029783705.1 Chaetodon striatus
AAGGAGGCTAAACAACCACATAAGCATGTGTCTTCCTCTTATGTTAGAGGGGTTGGGGGCCAAATTTTAATTGAATATTACTATCTTAAGCTTGGATTTGGTTATGGTTTGTTTTTTTTTTCTGAAAGGAGCATTCATCTTACATCATGTGTCCAAGAACTGTCAGAAGTTTAAAAATCGAATAATTTGCTGTTACTGGCTGTGATAAATGGTGTAATTTTGGCGGTTTGCCTTTGGAAGGCATGTTTTCTTTGAAAATCTGCAGTAAAATCAATACGAAACACAGCTATATAAGTCTGTATGCTCTTCCTCTAAGCCAAAATAAAAAACACAAGTCCATTCCCAGTGCTTAAAAAATTATTTGAAATGCCTCCACCTTGTTGCACCATCCCCTCCCATGTCATAAATAACTAACAGTCGCTAACGTGCAGGAGGCAGGTGACAAAATTCAGCATCCATTTTAATTTCACAAAGCGACTTCACTGTTAGAATTAAAATTCACCTTTAAACTGTTTTACAAACCACATTAAACTGATAAAAGAGTTGAAACTTTGCTTCTGCCACCATTTATTTAAACAGGTGCAATCTGGTGCAGCAAGCCACATTTTAACATCCACACGGAGCCGGAATATTCATTTGAATGTTACAGTAAAACCAGAAATAGTCCCAGAGCCATTTTCACCACTGCTCCCAGCTTTGAAAGAATAATGCACTTCATAATAAAAGTGTGTTCCTGTCACGCTCTGTCGGGGCTTCAGCAGACGCCAGCAGCCATCAGGTAAATGGAAGAGCAGTTTGAAGACCCACTAACCTTCATGTGATACCTGCAGTTGGAGTAAAAAGCCTTCATGAAAGTACTCCGGCATCAGAGACAGCAGTGACCCAAATGGGCAAATTCTGTTTGAGCTAAATATAACCTGAAGTGATGAGAGAGGCCGATGGTCATAAAAAACGGACATTAAATAATAGAGACAAGCCTTCAATGACATGAGGCCTTACTTTTTTCTTTATGTTTTCTAAGTGCGATTATAGTCATGGTGGAACATTTGCCAAATGAAAACCTTTTATCTCCAAAATGACATACTTGTTTTTGACAGATTTTTTTTTTATGTTAGAGGGTTTTAAGATCTTAAGGGGTTAAAAATCATCTTGATCCGCACAGAAGCACTTAATCCTTCAATTTCTTTGAAGGCATTAAAATCACCAAAACTACAGATACAAGGTTTTTGTCCACCAGAGTCTGAAGACAAACAATCATCGTTCCAATCATCTTTCAGAAACCAAGAGTATAAAATCATCAGAAACATTATATGAGAGTTTATCATCATCCACATGAGCTGTGTACAATATTTTCTAAAGGCCTATGTAGGGCAACAAAAGAGACGTCTATGAGTTTTGGATGGTTTTTTGTCTTTAAATATGATCAGGCCAATGAGGACATATTTACATTTGAATTAGTAATATTTCAAACTAAATGCTTTCCATTTAACAAGACTGAGTGTCCACAGTCAAGCTAGCAGCTATGTGAACCTGTATGTTGCTGGCCAACAGGATGTGCGCAGCACTTTGAAGTCAATTTTTATAGTAGCTTCAATGTGCAGGGTCCATCCAACACAGTCTCACTCCAAAGTCGTCAGAATCCGGGCAGTGTCTTGTGGCATCAGACACTGACAAAAAAAGCTGTCCTTTAATGTCGGCATGATACACGACCGGTCATTGTTATAGTTTAATGGTGCTCGGCGGCATCAGGGGTAAATGCAGCGGGACAAGGACGACAGTTAAAATGGCGAAAGTCAGAGTGAGGCAGGTGGGGGTGGTGGTGGATGGGTCCAACAAACACTGACTTTCACCCCGCAGAGCAGTGTTAGCATCTCATAAGATTATAAAGTCAAACCCTGTTCTACCACGTGCGTTTCTTGTTGGAGAAAAAAAAACATCAGTTCATGGTGTTGTACCGAGGTGATGTGTGTATCTTGAAAGAGACTGTATGTAAACAGTACATTTCCTGTGAAAACAGAAGTGTATTTTGAAAGAAGACGATGCTTGAAACAGGCATAACTTCACATGGCATCCCAGAACCTCAACAACCAATGCACCCAAGTGCCCGTATTCAACGACTTTGACGATTGAGACCAGGTTGAAGGGAAGGTGAGGGGAATCGCCCAAGTCAGCGTGATTCATCCTCTGGTGACCATGAATATCTACCAAATTTAACGGTAATCCATCCAACAGGTGTTGAGATATTTCCATCTGGACCAAAGTGTTGGACCGACAGACCTACTGCCTTCACTAGAGCCACCATGCTAGCACGACTAAAACTACACTGTGAACTAAACTAAAGCTAACCAGACTGTGACCCACAACAAAAGAGAAACATGCAACATTTGAATGAAACCAAAGCCTGAAATTTCTTCTCTTATCTGACGCAGAGCCCATACTTGTCTTTGGATGAATGAGGCATGAATATACTGGTTGAGGATTATTCATGGCTTTAAACATAACATCAAAAAGTTATTTGTGGTCGATACTTTCAGACCATATTTGAGTCAAGGCTGTGAAAAAGTTGTTCAGTCTCCGCTGACTTCATTTGGGGCTGAAGCCAAACCAGTCCTGTGTTTCCAGGTCAAGTTCTACTTGGAACATTCAGCCACTGGGTTTCCTCTGGGATCCCTGTTTTCTAACTGAGTACAGTGAGAGTGATTTAGGGTTTGGTTAAATCTGGGGCAGCTAGCGTTACAGCAGACCTGCTGAACAAACATCCCCAGCTAAGAGGTCACCTCATTCAGCCATTGTATGAAGTGGGACAGGTGGAACCGCCTTTGTTTCCCAAACAAGTGGAGAGGGGAGGAAAGAACCGCAGGGACCGGCTCACTGTGGGCTGAAGACTATTCATCAAGCATACAGTCGAGCCATCAGCCTGTTGGATCTGTGCCTACTACAGGTGGAGGACGGAGGAATTTTAAGACAACCGGGAGTGAGACCGAGTGAGAAGGAGGGTGGTCAGCCAATGGCAGCGGTTCCTGCAGGCCTGACATGGTGGGGGGCAGGCTGTGGGGTCGAAGGGGGGAGAACAACAACACAAAAGATCTGTTGTCCTTTCCCACCAGAGTAGAGGTTTCCCAGGAAAACATTACTATTCAGGCCCAGGTCCGAGATAAGAGAGTCCCCCTCCCTTTGTGCTGTAGCTGTGGAGGGGTCAGAAGAGCTCGGGGGGGATGGAGGAGGTGTGAGGAGGTGGGAGGATGAGGTGTCTCCAGCTGGAGGATGTAAATCCACTGCCTGTCAAGAAACAATGGCTGCTCCCTTTTACAACAGTGAGATCTGCAGCAAAACATTTAGGGAAGTGACTGTCATCATTAGAGATTTATTATAATGCAAATGTTACTTTATAAGATCACATTTGTCTTTAAAAATGTTCAGTATTGGCCGAGAACAGGCTGTTTTTCTGCTTAAAGTCCAGTTTGGACAACTTTTACGTGTTCCCACAAGACCCAGCGACGTGTTGCAAATGTTGCTTTGTCTTGAGCATATGGACAACAACTATTATCACAGTTTTATTTTGACAAAGTTACCATAGCATTTCCATGTTTGCTCTTTGTTTCAGCAGTTGAGATTTGTTTCCTCCAGGTTGCCGCAAGGCAGATTTTGTTGGCAGACTTTTAGGTAGAGAAAAAATAAAGATAAGAAATAAATTATTATCATTACTATCTTTCAAAAGTGTCCAGTAATGCACATGGTTATGAAATGTTTCAACAATTGAAGTGCTAAAATCACATGATAACAAGTAAAGCTCTAGTTTATTTGAGTCCCATGTTTAATTTGGCTTTTACTCCAACAAAATTGTGTTTCATATGAAGAGATTATCAGCGAACTGATAATATTAAACCAAGCCAGCTACATGTTTGCATGACAGCATTTGTACCATTTTCATTTCATTTATTTTATTTAGGACAATACATATTAATCAACATTTATCCAACAGCAGAAAAAAGGATTAAAAAAAGGCTAAAATTCACAGAACAAAGTCAGCATAAAGACATAAAGACAGCATTAACAGCCAAGCATCAGAACAACAAACAGCTTCTTAGCACAAACAGACATGCAAGCAACATGAAGTACAAACACGCAGCTTAGCATGACATGCAGACATGCAGAGCAGCAACAGAAAGTAAACACAGACAAAATACAACAGTCATTATGTAAGTCTTAATAAAATGTAAAAACATGCACTTACAGGTAAACAATGTAGTCATGTGCACTTATACACACAAGCCATGCGACACAATGTTACCCATGCTGTTAATAAAATAGATCTTGCATACATACCCATGCAGAGTTGAAGCTGAAGTACTTAACCTTATAAACCAACATACACAATGTTCAACACATCCTCATATCCTACGAATAAGCACCCCATGACTGAAGTTACGTACTTAGCAAAAGTTGTCTAATTAATGTAAATTTACAGACGTTAGCTTTAGGAAAGAAACATAATTGTGTGTATTTAAGGTTTAGGCCAGTAAAGTTAAATGGACGTACATACGCACAACTTGAAAACATAATGCAACCAGCTACGGCTATCGCCAGCGCAGAGGCATAAAAACATGTTATACTGATAAGCTTTTCACATGATATCATGATACTGATCTGATTTCTTTTTCTGGCATGGCAGAAATATGCTGCTGCGCACTACATTACCAATGTTAGCAAACGAAAGCACAGAAAACTAGTTTCAGGCAGCAGTGACTTCAATAACTTCCTGTTGTTTTCAGAACACCTGGATGCATGTGTCCCTCACACCGTGTCTTTGCCTTATGTCACTCCCTCTCGCACTAAAGGCCAACACAGAAGAGCCAAAAAAATGCAGCTCCTTGAGCAACCACTTGAGGCCGGCTCCAGAAGCAAGTCGGTCCCTGTACACCCCGATTCCAGCCCAGAGCCCTTTGCTGCATGTCATCCCCTCTCTCTATCCACCTTTCACACTTAATCTGTCCTGTCTGATGAAGGCCAAAAAAATAATATATTTTAAAAAAAAAGTCCAACTTTACAGCAGAAATTAAAAACGGTTTTAGTCTCTATTTTGATTTGATTTTAATTTTGCCCCTTTGTTACAACTGTACAGGGCGGTTGAATGTCTATGTAACTCGCTCGTTTACATTTTATTTTAGTTATACGTAATTATCACGGGGCCACTTTGAGTGACAGACTGTCTGCAGATAGTGTCTTTGGGTTGTCAGTCAGATCCAGCCCTCGCTCCTCCCCAGATATGGTCACTTCTGGCTCCAAAAAGCCAAGATGGCGACGGCCGCAATGCCGAACACGAGACTTCAAAACAGGAATCCACAAACCAACAGGTGACGTCACAGTAGCTACGTTCATTATTTTATGCCGTCTATAGCCTTAAGAGTACACATTTTCTTTACTTAAGGACGCTGGGGAAAAGCTAAGGGGCCATCAATATCATCGCAAATTGTCCTTTGGGGACCATGAATATACACAGCTGATTTCAGGCAACAGCTGTAATGCCAAACTTGAGGCTTCAAAACTGGAGACAACAAATGAGTGAGTGACGTCCTAGTAGCTTCGTACATTAACTGTCCTTGAGGGAAGGTGCGCTACATAGTTTGAAAACCTTTACTTTTACAGATTTGAAAAGTATAATGTATTAAGTGGTGAAATTGTGATTAAATGTCCCTCTAAATCTTAATAACTTGTATACATTCCTGTGCTTTCCTCAGCCTCAGTGACCAGCAGGTAACACACACACACACAGACGTCTGGCCCAGCTGATGATAGCCTGTTAAAATATAAAGTCATATCTTCTCAGCAGACTGCAGGGAGATATCCAGTGAAGAGGTGATATACCACCTTGTGAAATACTGGAGTAACAATACTGCTTTGTCATGTGCTTCATGAAGGATATCCACGTGCTGACACGAGGCTGTGGAGGCTGTGCTACTACACACCCTAAAATGTTAAATTTCACAACATAGTTTCACAATTACAGCAAAGACACTTCTGTTTTTGTCTCTCCTTCCAGTTATTCAGAGGTCATTGATGACGCTGCAGGAAAATTACAATTGCAACATGTGTGGCTGCAGCAGGAGGGTGGAAAAGTGATGATGCAGGCGCGTGTGCTGCGAGGCTACAGCCACGTCACTGAAGGGGAGTGCACACATGTGTTTGATCGAACGCCAGTCCTGACTTGTCCAGGAGCCAAGTACACACACTCCTGAGCTGAGCTCTGCTCGCTGCGGTTTAAACCAACACAGATGTGACTTTTAACTGCTCGAAAAAATGCTTGAAATGTTTGTTATCTAGGGAACATTTTGAAGAGAGGGTGTCATCTCAGATCTGCGCAGGGATGTCAGAAACCTTTGATCGACATGAGCAGTCTTTAAGGGAAATTACGTGTGTTCTTGAGAAATCCCTCCTGCAGCCCACACGTTTACAGCTCATCACTTCCTGCTTTACACATCTGCAGCACTTACTGGAAGAACAGACAACACGCTGACAGAGTAGCACTCCTTTCAAACTAACTTTCCCCTGTTATTTTTGAAACAGCTGCAACAAATTATGGAGACGATTAGTTTTTATCTTGTCCTGATTCTTTTAATGATTTATAGCAGCAGAGCATTTTTTGGTGGTGAGTGATGTTGCCGTGCAGCTCTGCTGGATGTCTCCACTTAGCATGTCTCATTTCTGCATCTTAAAAGAAAAATAAAGCCACTTCAATGCAAAAAGAGGGGATGAAGATTACCAGCTTTTCACTGACATGAAAAAGCCAAAGGAAATCTGTTAACACTTATTTCATTTTTGTGTTTCTGTTCAAATGTAAGCAGAAACTTTGGTTTCTGAGCAGTGCACCGCCACAAGAAAGTGGTTCTGATTTAAATGAGAATTAAAGTAGATGCATCACTCTACACCACTCCACTCTATTCCATTTCATATTAGGAGAAAGGAAAGTATTTTTGAAGCACTGCTCATGTTTCATTGATGATAATATGGTTTTATTTCTGGTCTGGAGGAATGCAGTCGGATATTAGCACGCCGAATGAAGTATTACCTGTCACAGGTATTTCATCATCTCCCTATTATTAAGACATGTTCAGACATGACAGTGACAAACTCATCCACCTCCTGAGCAGTGTCATAAGAGTGGACAGGACAAGACTTTTTTTTAAGCCAAAATGGATGATGTTTTTTTTGTTTTTTTAGGATAAAATTGGCTAATGTTCTATTTTAAACTCAACTATCTTAGATAAGTAGCAATATGTGAGATTGCACTTGAAGTAGTCGTTTGAATTTTAAAGGAGAGTACCTTTTCTACCACTATTTTGTTTTCAAAAACATCACTGGAGATAAAAAACAAAACACTGAAACCCAGGATGATTAAGATGATTAATTAAGGTCACATCCCCTTCAGACAGGGTGAAATTTCACTACAAGTATAAGCAATACATCAGAGCTGATACCTGATGTTGTTAGGCGGCTGGTCCAGAAAGACTGAGAATAAAAGTAGCCTCCGTGATTTATGCTGCTTCCTGTCAGTATGTGCTGCAGGTAATGTAGAAAATGACGTAAGTGCAGTTATCTCAAGGCGCCTCTGTCAGCTCTGCTAAATTTGTGCTAAATTTAGGCTTTTACGTCTATTTTGCAAGTTTCAGTGGTGCTTTCTGTGGTTGACTTTGGTGTGTGACTCTGTGTTGCTCACCAGGATGAGGAAATCAACTCTCTGTTCCCTAACTGGAAAGTTCAAGGTTCCTAAATAAAGGCATCAGTAAACACTGAGGGAAAAATAAAGAAGATGTGCATCCATATGTAATCTGAGGCTCTGTGACAAGAACGTAAGAATCAAACAGCGGCTGCGGGCCCGATGGTGCAGATGTTTCTGCCAAACGACCTCAACGACCTCCGTGTCCAACATCTACTCATCCCAAGTCGTCACATCCACCACCATCCATCCACCCACCCCTCCCACTCGCTGTATAAGGACTTTCCAGCTCCTTATATTACGTTGTCACCAGCAGTGTTTCAAAGTGACGCTGTCCAGTGATGTATCATAAAGCCGCAACAGGTGCTGTCCGGTCATATTATGATTCAACACCGTTTGTCCACTTGTCGTACTGTCATCTGGCTAACCAGCAGTGAATCACAACACTATAAAAGGTTACTCCCGGCTGTATTACAAATGCAAAAGGTGGCTTTTAGTGTCCAGTGTCTGACCCTAAAATCACTGACAAAGCAACGGTAGCTAGGCAAAATCCTGAAATACCAGACAGCATTCATCCAGCTGACTCTTTGTCTTTATGCTGATCTGAGTCGCTGTCTGAGTTCAGGATAAGCAGCCATGTGGCCAAATATGTAAACAATCTACAATGCAAGCCCTTAGTGATGCGAGAGATGGAGCCATTCAGGGTCAGGGACATGTTCCAGGACGCAACCATCAGTGTCTCAGATGAAATCAATGAACTCACTGAGTCTGTGGCGGATTTAATTTGTAAAACAACAGAAGCAACTGTACCTAAAATTACATTAAACCATTCCACATCCAGAAACCATGGATTACCAGAACCACTCATGATGTCATTAACACACACTCTGCAGCCAGTATGACTGCATGGATGATGATAAAGCAGCAGCCTACAGTGTAAGAAGAGGCAAAAATGACTGAATTATAGCACACTAGTAGAAGGAGCTGAGGGGAATCACATTTCAGTGGAGTTGTGCCTTGTATGTACTCATGTGACAAATAAATGATTGATTGACTGATAGTGTGTCTCACCTAGTCAGTGTTTTGCAAAAATAGAACAATAATCAATTTTTAAAACTATGTTTTGACACCACTTTGTCTGACAGATAATTAGAAGCACATTAAATAATAATAACTGCAATAAATAGATAAATAAAGGTGATTTTATGACCATCCAGTGACATTGATGTGACAATTATCACATCAATGTGTGATGATTTGTTTTGTCAGCTAGTTAAATTATCACATGTTGATGATATCTGATGCCAATTATGATTTAAGGGAGTATTTTACATTGTTTCTGGTATGAAATCTGTGATGCAGTTTATAAAATATGTAAAATGTTTTTAGAATAAATCTATTGATCTATCTATAATTTACAAGACAAGAAAGCAAATATCAGAGAAAAGTCTGACGAACATAATATTGTGTGATTTTATAGAGCAGAAATTTATATTTTCTGCTTTCCAATCCTCTTAATCATCTCCCCTCATCTTTATCTTACAACCTCTCGAGGGGGTCTCGACCCTCAGGTTGAGAACCTCCACATCAGATAAGCACTTAATAAACTTTGCTCAGATTCGGAGGGAAATCATTTGAATGTTAGCTTTCATAAATTACATGGTCAGCAGAGCTGTTTAGCCACACAGACATCATAAAAGCCAGGATAATGGAGATCCTCGGGTCTAATTCCTAATCCAGGACTAGCCTGCTTCTGTGTCCCGGGAGTCACCCCGTGGATCAGGGCCCGTCTTAGTTTCAAAAGAAAGTGATGAAACAGTGACTGACAGACAGCAACACAGGCTTTGCTTCTGGACTGAGGTGATGAGAATCGTTCCACCATCCTAACCCTCCGAAATCACCACCCATCTCTGCCTAACACTCTCCTCAAGGGTGTAGCCTTGACGGACGCACCAGGAACGGTTGCTGCCAGCTGTCGTCTGATGTTTTGATTTGGCGTGGCAGAGGGGAGGCCATGATGATGATGGACAAGCACATATTCAGCAGGCAGGAGACGCTCACAATCCTTCACATGCCTGAAATATTCCTCTTATCCTATAGATAGGTTGATGTGGAGGTCTAGAGCAGAGCCATAATGGTATTTGATTTCAGACCTAAATAAAGAGGAGGGTAACTGCGAGAATTCTTTGGATGGCTGAAATTGATCCACACTGAAACACGCAGGGAAACATAAGCCTGCAGGTCAGCCATGTAAAATGAGGCTATGTCTGCTGTCAGAGATATGTTTCACCTAAAATCTATACATATGGACATGTTATACATGTGGGAAGTTAAGGTTTACTTGTCACAGCAAATGGAAATTAGAAGCAAGTAATCATCTTCACTTAGTGAAACCATTCCTGTCTGTAAATTCCAAGCAGGTCCAGTATGAGAGAGAACTGAACCAGTTACTGAAACATAAAGCAACATCTGGTCTGTTCAGTGTTGCAGAGTGCGGCAATGGCAACAAGCCGCTCTTCCAAAAACTCGTCCTTGAATGTGAATACAAAGTGTGTGAGGATGCAGCTGTCCTGGTTGGTTTGTGTCAGTTTATCAGCCTGTAGTGTTGAAACCCAGCATGACAGAGAGTCTGTATCAGTAATGGACATCTGCAGCATTTCATCAGCTTGTTTCAAATAAAATGTTGGGTTGTCTTTAACAGTTTATGCGGAAACAGATGATAACTCAGCTGTTCTTAGAGGTAAAAACATAAAGTTTGTTATGAGGGTGGTGCAACAGTCCCTTTCACTGGAATTGCATTGCTTGGCAACAGCTTGGTTTCATGTTTACTTGTCAGTTATCATCACATAAACCACAAAACATGTTTGGTGACGCAGTAGCTGACAGGAAGTAAACAGGGGAAAAAGTTACTCCCCTGTAGCAATACTATAGAGTGTAAAATGAGAGATGCATTATTCTATGCTGTGTTATTTTATTCTATGGGCCTTACAAGTACACATTTTATATTGCTGGTGACTCTGGAGGAAAAGTCAGGTGCATGCTGAGTCCTCAGGAATTATTCTGTGAGGACCATGTATATGCACATTGGATTTCTGTGCAGATTTGTTATTGCCACGCTAGTGCTGTGGTTCTAATGATATCGGTTTTTGATCTGTCCACCACTGTGGGCACCAGAAATGTCTGGTTGAGATATTTCAGTCTGGGCCAGAGGATGAATCCTAATGACTCACTATCTGTTCTACACACACAACATCTATTGCACGTCTGTGTGTCCTGGAAGAGGGATCCCTCCTCAGTTGCTCTTCCTGAAGTCTCTACCATTTTTTCCCCATGCTTATTTTTACCCTATTGCCTCCAGCATGTCAAATGTCTATCTATCTCTGTATGAATAAAATGGCTAACAAAAGCATTTCTCACAACCCCAGAGTTGTGGAAATTTATTCTGTAAAATCTTCCACAGGCACGTGGTTTGGAGGAGGTCCTCTGACAGTAAGTGCTGGATAGTTGTCTCTAATATTAACTCTGAGATAAAGCTGTAATCAAGTTAGCTTCTGTCTGGACTCCTGGCTCTTGTCAAAGAAAAAATACACGGACAAACTCATTCACACACAGGTTTAGTATTACCTTGGGATCTCAGGTCATTTGTAATTGTGGAGGTTATCTGTGGTCTTAATCTTATGCCAATCTGCCATGTCTGCAATTTGTCAAATAAAAATTACACCGCAATTTACAAACCATACAGAAGTCATGTGATGACATAAGTCCTGTGTGAATCGGCAACATGGTGACGCGGGGTCTTATGGATCTAAGAATTATGGAGACCGTGTTTGTGATTAGAATTAAAGGTCTTGACAGTGTTTTGGGTGCAGGAGGTTCATCATGCTACACAGCATGAGGACCAAGTCGCAGAAAGAGCAAACTCAAATCTATCAGACGGGTGAAGTCTCAAAAGATGATGAGATGGATGACAGTATGTGTCTGAATCAGACTTGTTTGTTCAACCTTTATTCAAAAAACACATAAGAGGTTAACACTGGACATCACTGCGAGTGGTGCTGTGTAATGTTTCTGTGTTGTGCAGAGTGATGGTACAAATGACTGTGCACATCATAACTGGGGGATGAATCAGTACATTTGAGTAAAAGACAGACTTCGCTTATCCCAAGTGAATGGGCCGCACAAAACACAGACTTTGGGGACTTGAGGTCCTCTTGTAATACCATCCTCATGCTAATAGGCTTTGGATGTATTTGTGACGAGCTGGACTTGTCAGGAGACAACATGTAAACCAGACAGCTTGTTGGGAGGTGTATTTTTTCACTTTTGATGGAGCTAAGCTCCAGTTTCTCCCTGCTGACAGTCCTGTCATCTAGGTCATGCTAACCATGTCCTCGACCTTTTTGTGGACACACGGTGATGAAACTCATATCTGTCTTCTCAACATTATTTTCTGGAGACATTTTTTCCAAACTCTTGAAGATGCCATAAAAATGGAAATAATGTCCAGTTAGTTAAATGCCACAATTCCAATTTTTAAAACATTCAAAATGAAATCACAATCTGTCAGTCTCATATTTTTCCTCCTGTTGTCCCACTTGTCTTTTTGTTCTTGCTAACTACTGTTTACAAAAAAAACAAGACAGCTTTAGTCTCAACATGCTGGAGTTTTCATTATATCTCTTTTGTTCTGACTTTATTCTTACCATTAAATACTTTGTTCTGTATTTCGTTACTCGATAAGATGTTAAGATGAACACTTTTCCCTTCAGTCCTGTGAAAAACGTCCGTCTTTGCTCAGGACATCTGCGTAATAAGCATTCGGCAGAGAGATGAACAGAGCAGCGAGATGAAAAAGAGCCTCTATTAGTGCTGCCAGGCCTCATTTTCTCCCACACAAACCGCCCTGTCGCCACCAATCACACATCTGCTCTGCTGAGACCGTCTCCACTGTCCCAGGATGCCTTGCCTGTCCAGACGCTGCGCTAATATTCCACATACAAGGAAGGGTTAATAAACATGTCAGACGCTGCTTTGATTTGATTGAACATTTCAGACTGTATGTGAATCAAACAACACATCAGATCTGACATATGAAACAGAATGTGATATACAGAGAGTAACTGTGTGAATGCATAATGGATGTATGTTCTGGTGAAGGGAGTCAAAGCTCCGTCAGCCTTTGAAAATCAGACGCTAATTATCCCGGAGCTCAGTGGTGGAGGCAGAGCTGCTGGAAGGGTTGCTAGAAAATACATACTGGAAACATTCGCAGATAACAATTATCAATTATTTTTCTGCTCCCCCTGAGTCAGTCCCTCCAGGATGTTGCGAATTTTGTGATCGCAGCAATTAACACAAATTCAGCCAGCCCCGGTGCACTCTGTGCAACCTTGCAATTTTGCAATTTTCGCAACTCCACCTCAAATTTGACATTTTAAAACAGATTAAATCTGCACCCGGTGTAATGATTCACTCAGCCCCTCTTTCTCTCTCCCTGTTTATCATGAGACTGCTGCTGCAGGAGTGTGAGCTCTGTGCCTGAGACAGAGTCACAAACCAACATATCCTCATAGAACGTTCATATGATATCCCACAAATCAGCACCTCATGAATGACGTTACGTGCTTAATGTAAGTTACCTAATTAATATAAAATTGAGGAGGTTAGATTTGGACAGGGAGGACATACTTTAAAATGACTCAAAGTTCACTAACGTCCCAGGGGAAAGTCTGTGGTTTTGTGACCCATTCACCATCCCAACCTGCCTTATACCGAGACCACTTCTTTGTTTATGCTCATCAACGCAGTGATCACATGATCGCAGCCTTCCCAAATGTATGAATTTGGGTACATTACTTTTTGTAGGAAAACTGAAAACATGTCTGACATTACCCCATGGTTATTAGTGAGTACCTCCAGGATTTCACAGGCTGTTTTTGGAATTGTTGCAGCCTGAAAAGCTGAAAAGCAGCTTTTCTGTTCTAAAGAAACTGTGATGCATGTTGCAGTGTTTATGGGCATTGATAGCAGACGATCAGATGCTGCTGCTGCTCAATGCAGTGCTGTAGGACCATCACTGTGAGCTGCTCTCCTGCACTCACGTGATTTTATCCGTTGTCATCATGTTTTGCTGCTTGGACTTTGCAGCAGCGGTTAACATCCAACACTGTGCCGTTAATCTCATACCGACACTGAAATGGCTCCACTCTCTCATTTAACAAAGGTCAAAGGACAAATTTTAAGTTAATCACAAGAAATTTAAGTCAAATCTTTTGTTATTGAAGACAAGACCTGGTAGAGTCTAACTAGAGTTCTAGTTAAACAAGAAAAGTGCGACTCAGAAGTCCAGGACAAGTTGGAGTTTTTCCTTATCCACTGTCCAAGGACAGAGGGATGTCATATGCTGTAAAACCCTCTGAGGCAAATTGTGATTTGTGAGATCAGGCTTTATAAATAATAATGCATCAAATCAAGTTAATAAAAACAAGATAAAAAGATGTGGCAGATTAACTACAACTGGCTGTGTCAGAAAGCGAATTAACGTTGAGCATGAGAGTCCTGCGAGATGGAGGCCAAGCTTTTCCAAGGTGCGTTAGCAGGTCGTTTTACTCTTTGTAGATCTTAACAACAATTCACTAAAACATTAAAGCAGGCATGTTTTATTGTATGAATAAAATCTTTATCAAAACTTGTCATTTTCAACCCGCATGTTGTTAGCTCGGAGGTCGAAGTTGTTTCTTGTGGCAAATGGGATTTGGAAACAGAAGGGATGAAGAACGCCAGCCAAAATCAGCGGCTCAATGGCAGGTTTATAGCCACAGTCCACATCCAGTGAGTAAGACGAAGTCTCAAGTAACCAAAGAAAAGTTCAAGTACATGTTTAAAAATATGACAAAGTCGAAATCTCAACTTAACCAAGTCAAGACCAGCAGAAAATATATTACAACTGCAGCAAATGACACCAAAGCTGTCAGCAGGTACACTGAGTGCTTTTGTGATTTGGGTGAAATGATTGTATGATTCTCGCTTCAACACCTTTTCTCTTACTGAGTAACAGCTCGTAAACGCCGTCTGTCCCCATGACCCTGAGATGATGTATAAAGTGATTTGTTGCTGCTGTTTTATAAACCAGTAAACATTTTATCTGTAAAGGGCCTAAATATAGTCTGAGCCAAAGAGAATAAATGACACGCATGTAACCGAACTCCATGGTAACCTAAAACCTAAAACCATTACTGCTGTGGATTACAGTAAGAGAGAGGATGCAGAGAGGGGAGGATGGAGACAGAGGTCAAGAGGTTGATGGCAGCCAAAGAGACAGAAACAGAGAGGGATGGGGGAGGATTTGGGGGAGGGTTGATGTTAAATGAATCACTGGCAGTGATGTTTGATTTCCTTCCAAACTCTCTGCAGTCTCCCGGGGACACGGAGCAGCTGTAGGGCTGGAAATCCCAACACTTGGCTGGCTGAACTGTGTCAGACATGAAGAGCTGTGCTGACTGCTGCCACTCTCCAAATCCTTCACTTGTTGTTTGTCTTCTATCTCCTCCCACGTGGCAGCTCCGGGTGCTAAAAACACACATTTACACGTGCGACATGTGGTAACTTGTTGAAGAAAAAACAAGCTCCCCATTTACCATTCAAATCACTGCAGCTAAGACAAGTTTGTGACGTGAAATGCAGCTGCCTGATCAATGTTAACCACAGAGAGTTTAATTAGTGATGAATGAGACGCAGTCACATCATGAATCACTCTGTTTACACATATACAACTCAACACTGCTGGGAAATGCTCAACTACAAAGTATAATTAACCATATCTCTCTAACATGTAAACCTCATGAAGAAAAAAATTTGAATGAAAACGTGTTCTTTAGTTAAAATGTTTTTAACAGTTACATGTCTAGGTTATGTGGACTGTTCTAAAACCATAAAAATCTTCCAGTTTATCTGGAAAGTCCAGCTCAGTCACCAGAAGAAAATGTTGGCACTGTACGTTTTTGCAAACCATGATAGGTTACATTTGCACATTCAATAAAAATGTCTCTGAGGTGATGTAATACATGAGCTGACTTAGTCATCAGGAGGTGGAGGGGATGCTGGATGGCTTGATACCGAAGCCGGACGTCTGCTAAGATGTAGACCACTGTTAGAGATCAACAAACAATAAAACTGGTTGTCTTTTAGTGAGACATCGCTGTTTTTCTTTAGCTGATTTTTAGGTACTAAAGGCCTTTGCACTGAGTCCTTTTTTTTTGTATGCGTTTTTTTAATCCATCGTCCGAAAAAAAAAAGTTATGAACAGAAAATCACTGCACACTGACTCTGACGTCTTTAACCACAGCTTTGTTAAAACATAAAGTTTAGTTAACATAACATAGCCCATACAGCACACACCAAACACTGGCTCTAAATAGAGCCACTCACGTTTTTGAGTCAGTCATTGCAGTTCGGAGCTCCTCCGCGACAAGTCAAACATTATAGGAAAAACATTGATTTTTAATGTTAAAATTTTTTATTCAGTGTTTTCACCAGATTAAATCACCTGGTTTGTTTGTTTGTTTTGGAGAGTAAGAGACACCTGTGGGTAATTTGTCTCCCAGTAAAAACCTTCTGAACAATGAATACTGATGGAAGTCTAACCAAGAGAAGTTTCAGCTGGTTGCAATCTGCAGTACTCGCTACTAGATGACACTGAATTCCCCTTAATTTTACACACTGCTCCTCTGACACCTAACGTTGCTAACCATGGTCCTCTAACATATCAGCTTCATGAAGAATAACCTTAGAAGTGTAAAGACAGCATGCTCTTAAGATTCCTTTTTCAAAAACTGTTATATATAAATATATGTCTCAGATTTTGTGGATTTTCTCAACCCACAAAAATATTTTGGTTTATTTAAAAAGACTCAAGCTTCAGCACAAGATACATCCTTGTTTACTGTAATTTAATTCAGATCATGCCAATGATTAAGATAATGAAAAGAATATTAATTTAAGTTTGTATATTGCAGCTTTAAGAAATCACACAATGTGTTTTGCCCAATAAATAATAACCAGGTGTTGTATTCTTTTAAGTGCTTAAAAATGCAATGGGCAGTGTACAATGTTTTGGCTGATGGCAGTCTGTACATGCACTGTAGGCACTGAGTGTGTGGGATTGTGAATAGCAACAGCTCTGTGTATGGGTATGTATCCAAGACAAATTTCCTCAGGACGATAAAATCCTTTATCTTATGTTATCTTTAATAATGGCGTGTGTCTACTTTTTACACGTGTCCTTGCAGAGGTTTGGTCAGAAGTGTGAAGGCTCTCAGTGAGAGCACAAACACTGGGCTTTCTCGCATCCCGGCATGTTTCTACATGTTTATCTGTGAACCAACAGGCTCTCCAGGTGTGCAAACACTGGGCTTATGTGAACCTGCCTGAAGGAACCAGCTGGATGGAGCTGTGCCTCAAAGTCTCTCAGGTATGGGGAGCGGGGTGGAGTCTCAGTTTGTTGGTTTTCTTCAAATTTTCTCATATTTCCCCGGAGTCTGTGCAAAACAGCTGTGAATGTTTGTCTTGTGAAAAGAGTTTTAAATATCTTAACCCCTTCAGGTCCAAAGTATGTTTCGTCATAGACAGTTCACCAAAAATACCTTTTATAAGGTGCCACATGACAAATAATGAGCTGTCCTCATGAAATGAGAAGAGGAATAACAGGAGGGGACGTCAGAAAGGAGCTGGGGTTTGGACGTCTTTCTGTCAACACTCCTTTAAACTGTAGTCATTTCATTTATTCAATCATTTCTGTCACGTTTCGTGTTTACATTCAAGTGCAACACCATGAAGTCCTTCATTATCTCTGTATTTAAACAATTATCACATCTTACTGCCTTTGAGTGTGGACATTAAGAACATCTATAAACACGTTTGCCCTCAGATGTGGTCAGATGACGCGCTGTACAAACATGTTATTTTTAAACACATCCAGCCTTTACTGTAAAGAGCTCCAGACTGTTTGAGAAGAGTTTACAGAAGCCAGGAGGAGCCACTGATCTGATTCAGCTGGAAACCTCAACAAGTGTCCAGAGAGGCAGCTCCTCCATCAGCTGCTGAGGCATTTGATCCAAAACAATTCCCATAGTGAAATTACTTCGCTCTTTATTAAAGTTACCAAACAACAAAATATCCGAAATGATCCATATTACGGCTGGTTTGTATGACGTGTCATCCGACCACGTGTGAGGGTGAAAGTATTTATAGCCGTTCCCAGCGGCCACACACGAAGACAGGGTGAGAAGCCTGCCGTCACAGAGGGGAGGGAGATGTAATGAAAATTGGGACACTGGTGCACACATTCACACAGTCTCTCCTGAAGGTATTCAGAATGTTAAATTTGGTCCTTCACTCAATATGTGACGGAAGAAGTTGTGTAAGGAAAGAGAGAAAGAGAGTTAAAGAGAGAAGTGTGAATCCTGCCTCCTTCCTCATCTCACTGTGAAGGTTTTGGAAAATACTGGTGAACATGTCAGGAAAAGCTCACACTTAGTGCCTTCCAAAATGCATCGAACCCTTTAGATTTTAATGACCCCATGACCTTTCTCTGCAGCTCCACCCTTAGGACCATCTTTAGCTGTGCAGCGAGTTGGTTAGTTCATCATTTGGGTCCTGACAGAAATACTTCCACAACTATTGGATTACTTGTCAAGAGATTTTGTGAATTCATGGACCCCTGAGGATGAATCCTAATGCTTTTGCTCCACCACTAGTAGGACTTTATACCAACAGCTAAATCACCCTTATGTTGTGTCATACACTATCAAATTGTGGCTGTAATGGACTACATCAATCTGCAAAATAAATGCTGACATTGTACATGTCAGCAAACTATGGATATGTTCAATTTGTAGGCTACTATGTAGCTGAGTTGAAATTTTACATTTCTTCATGTTTCAACAACACTAGTTAATGCTTGGTTATGTTCAGGCACAAAAACCAATTGGGTATGGTTTGTTTATGGCTTAAAATACCAGATTTTGGAAGTACAATCCCAGCTGGAAATGCAGCAACATTTTAATATAAAACCACTGCTTTTTGTGGCACTTTCATGGCAGGAAAAGCAGTGTTGTCTCTGTAAAAAACATTTTTTGTGGCACTATTTCACTGGAAACACAGTGACCAGATGCTTAAAAGCATCCTTGTTCGGTGGCTAAAAGCAGCTGGAAACACAGTGATGTCTCAGTAAAAAGCAATTGTATTTTGTGGCACTATTCTGCTGGAAATGCAGTGACAGGATGCTAAAAAAAAACCTTGTTTGGTGGCTAAAAGCTGCTGGAAATGCAGTGGTATCTTGCTAAAAAACAACTTCTTTTGTGTCACTATCTCAGCTGGAAATGCAGTGGTGTCTCAGTTTAAAAAAAAGCAGCTTTTGGTGGCACTATCCTGGCAGGAAAAGCAGTGA
>JAPZEB010059655.1:0-19140 GCA_029783705.1 Chaetodon striatus
ATCACACACACATTACATAACAGCTGGATCCACACACACACCGTCACACACACACACACACACACACACAGACACACAGAGCAGATTGTGTTCCTCTGATACAACTTGAATCTCTACAGTTTCAGTATTTTTCTACAGGTTACCAATTCATTTCCTGTCGTGCTGAGTTCAGGCTCTCTGGATGAAGAAGGTCTGACATCATCATCATCATCATCACCATCACATCAAAAAAGACGTTAGGTTTAAAGCACCACACCCACAAACACACTGCACACAGAGAGCCGGGTGTCAGTCAGAGTCGCGTCTGACGAGAAAGTCGAGTTCACAAAACAAGTCAAACAGAAATTTATAAAGACAGAATATGAAGCTCATTAAAAGGCGGAGTCTGAGTTTCTGGAGAAACACTGTTGATGCTCCTTCAGAAGCTCCTCCCCTCAAACCTATGGACGCACATTTCCACGACAGCAACAGTTACAAAACGGTGGCGACAAACACTCTCAGTTAACCTTCCAGTTACTGCTGCAGTAACTCTGATTCAGCCAAAGTGAACCCCGGCGCCGGGGTCTGATCCTGGACTGCCATGTCTCCCAACCGGCTGGTCGGATCAGCTACTTTCTGTTGCTGGTGAGACCGAGCGCTGCCGCCGACCACCTGCACACTGAGACCCTGGCGCTGCGGTCTTAGAGCTGCTGTCCCCAGTGAAGTCACACATAAATCAGTTTATTAGAAACACTGTATTTTCATTTCACGACTTTAATGGTGTAGCTCCAGTTGTCATGGGTGAGGACAGGAAATGGAAGAGTAGACAGCAGAGGAGGAGGAGGGAGGGGCAGACGCCGAAGATGTGTGTTTGTAGCATAGCTAACAAGGAAGGTAAGGTTACCTGCATTAATCTAAATAACCCCACTGCACCAGCAAACTTGTGTTTTTAGGTCTTTGTGGCAATAAAAACATTTGCAAATGTTGTCTGGCATACAGAGCCAATGGCACAGCACGTGATGTAGCATTACCTAACGCTAGTTATTAGCGTTAGCATATGTTGCTGTAGCTAGCTGCTGCTGAGAAGCTAAAGTGTAAAAAGGACGAGATGGTTCCCAAGAGCCAGCGTACCAGCTCCAGACAGCGACACTCACAGCTGACCTGCAGGTCTGTAAAACAGCAGCGCTAATGTCACCCACCTTTCTAGCAGAAACAGAAACACCTCCATCCTCACGCCTTTTAACTCTTGGAGGTCTCTAGTTACTGACGTTAAGGCAGCCATTCGCCTGATCACATCTCCTCCTTTTTGTTTTTGCTTCCTCTGACCTCCTCTGTGGCTGTTTCTCAGCCGTCTCTCCTTCTTGATAACACACTGTGGATTGTTTGTTACCCATTTACAGAGCCAGGGTCGTGTTTAAACACCAGATTATTTTGCCGTGCACACAGAAGAGACAGCGAGCAGACTGAGGAGAATATAGTGACTGAACTTGACAAAAAGCGTGTTGGCTTAGAATCACGGACTCCACCTTTAACTCTGATTTAATCCGTCTGACAGAAACACCTGATACACAAAATACACACAAACATCTACAACAATATGACCTCACTCGTAAATTTACTTTTACTGTAAAATACGGTGTTTTTCCAAATCTGCAAAGTCAAACAAGTTACTGTCACATCATGTTTTTGTTCAACAAAATTAACCCACGGTCAGCAACAAAAAAGGAAGTGATGTCACATTTTTGATGCAGGTAAAAGATAAATATGGATCAGAGCGATCACAGACTGTCAACAGTGTCATGATGTACTAAATATTCTAATATGTATATAATCAGGGTGGGAATCACCAGAGGACCCAGGATACTACATTATCATGATGTTATATCACTGCAGTAAAATATATTGGGATTTATTACTCTTTTTTCACCTCCTCAGATAAAGTTTTCAGTCTGTTCATCAACTTTAATCATTGTTATTGCGGCTAAACGTGACACAGAGCAGCAGACTGACCAACACCAAATAACACCTGTCAGAAACGATGCACACACCTGACAGACTGAACTGTGGGTACATTTAACACCCTCTGGGTGGGCAGACTGAACCCTGCAGCGTCTGCTCCGCTGTGACTTCGGTGTCATCAGTAGATTCTGGGTCTGTCGAGTCAGTGGAACATTTAAACACAGACTCTGGATCAGCTTCGACAAATGTCAGCTTTAACTGGGGAAGCTACGCTTCAAGGTCACTGACTGAGATGATGTCATCAATGAGCTCACCTCCTCTCAGTGTTAACGAGCACATTTAACATCCTGTTAACACTTCCTGTCTCTGCGACACAAATCAAAGAACATTTCAGCTCATTAACTGAGTCAATAAACCCACAGGCTCCACCCTGTCCCAACTGTCAGCCCGCTGCACCCTCCAACACTCAGCACAGCTCCATCACACTGACTCCAACCACAAAAATCCTCCACTCCAACATCAACAAGCAGCAGAGCCGTCTGTCCGTCCTTCACGTTGTTCCTGACTGAAACATCTAATGGACGATGGGTGATGAAATGTGCTTCATCATTCATGTTCCCCTCAGGATGAACTGTGATGACTTTTCTTTTCTTCCTCTAGCATGGTCACTGTTAGCATGCTAGCCTCAGAGCAGTTAGCGTGGCTGCAGACTTGTTTACACATGGTGCACATATTTTACACTTTGCTACGTTTAACACAGACACATTTATAGATTTAGTAAAACATATGAAGTTATGTTTGTCCGAGAGTTCTGATGCTTCTTTACACATCGGACACATAAAGACAAATGTTTATCACTCTGAAGGACCAAGAAGATTTCCTGAACCTTTATTGCATCCAACACTGTGTTTTACTTTGATTTACTCTGAACAGCACACTTTACTTTGAAAAACTATTTGTGGCATCTTGCCTTCAGTTTACCTTAATGTACAAGAAGACATAAACTCTCGCTGCACTCCTGAAACTCTGTCAGACTCACTGAACACCATTTAACCAAGAAAGGTTTAATTTAATGCAGCAGAATCAGATCATCTTTTTTACTCCACACATTCTTCTTCCTGGTGAAAACCTGAGAGATGAGCAGCAGCTGCAGATCTCACTTCTCTCTGACTCCACACCTTCAGATATTTTTACCTTTCAAACTCGAGTCAGCGACAGTCGAGGAAAACAAGTGACATCACCTGAGGACATTAATCGTCGTCACACAGCTCACTTCTGCAGACACTAAAGACTTTACACTACAGTATAAACACCTGGAGACACACTGAGATAAAAAAAATTCCTTCAACTGCTAACAACATTTTTTAGACACTGCAGGAGGAGGTACGCACAGAAACTCAACATGGAGGGGATGTTGGAGACAACTGACCGAGCATTAGAGGTGACCCTCTCTTCATACAGATGTTGAAGGTAGTTAAAGTAACACCAGAGATTAGGGCCGGGCCATGAATCCATTTTATCAATTAATTTGACATTGTAGTTTAGGTCGATTTGTTTCAACGAGAATCGAGTTTCTCTTAAACATCCGCCACCGACACTCCCCACTGGGCTCCCATAGTTGAGAGTGGGCTCCCCGGACCTCAGGGTGCAATCAACTTAAATCGTGAATCAAGATTCTTTGTGAGAAAAAATCTGAGATACTTTTTTTTTGGCCATATGGCCCAGCCCTAATTAACATTCACAATCCTGACAGTATCACCAGCAGTATTCATGGTAAAGGCTGGAGGAGTATGTGGTCGCTGGAAAACACGGATACATCATGTGTACATGCTGTTTAAAATGGAGCTCCTGCTGCTGTAACCTCTGAGACACGCACACACCAACATGGCTCTGTGTTGGTGTGTCAGAGCGGTTGTCATGGTAACTAATGAGGCCACCTGACAGAGCAGAGAGCAGCTCTCAGCAGAGGGCTCTTTGAATGGACATGACACCTCTCAAACTCCTCCCTGTAGCTCCCAAACCGTGAGTCCAATCATCAATATGAGCACACCACCAGAGAGATGAGCTCCTCCCGAACGCACACACGTCTTTGTGATGTTTGTGGTGTTAAGTATGTGATCTTGGTCGCGAGTTAGAGATCTGGTGCCCCTCAGCTGTTTTCTCCTCTCAGTTTACATGGGAGTGAATGAGGAAAAAAATGTGCGCTCCCTTCACTTTGCAGTTCACTGAGCCACATGTGTAGGTGTTAGTGATCCTACGGGGACACATCTGTGACCAGGACAAGTTTTCCTACGTTTTGAGGTATAAATTGTGTATGTAGAGTGACAACTGTGGGAATGAGAGCAATTTGTTTAGAAATATTTGAGAAGATCTTCCAGCTCCTCCTCACTCTAGCGATGATGTCACCACTCTAGGGCTCTCCCATAGACACCCATTATAAACTGTGAGAAGGCTGAGGAGTGCGCCAGTTTAGAAGAAGAAGAAGTATGAGGAACAGGAACAGGTCGTTCCACTGAGTCTGTTCTGTCTCCACTGCTGAGTGACATCACTGTTCCATGTGTGTGTGGCTTTGTGACATCACTGTGATGTCACAGCGCAAAAAACTTCTTTGATCTTAAAATTAGTAAATAGAGGAGAATTCCTTGTGTAAACTCATATTTTTCTCAACAGCTCCTGAAACACAGTGGTCCTGATCCAGATAGGGTGGAGATACAGCCAGAACATTTCAACCACAGTCAGAGACATTCAACAAAACACACCAACATGTCTGACTGTTCCCTTGACTTCCTTAGGGAGATGATGGGGGACTTCTGCAGGTGGCAGGCGGAGGAACAGGCCAAAGCAGAAGACAAAAATACTCCCTCAGCTGCCTGCTCCAACAGGGAGAAGCTGAGGGATGAGCTGAAGAGGTTTTTTGACCCCCGGCGATGGTCTGCAGAGCGCCAGGGGGAAACATCAGACTGTGAAGTGAGGGTCTCCTCAACCCTCTCAAACACCTTCACACTGTCTGAGCAACAGGCCATAGCCATGTCTCAGCTCGTGGACAGGGCTTTTCAAGACACAGAAGAGCTGCTGCAGTCGATCCACAGGTGGGAGGCTGAGGAGGCTGAGGAGTGCCATCAGTTGGAGGGTGGTGCCAAGCGCTCAGAGGTCTGTCCCACCCAACAAAAGGTGGAGGCAGAGCTCAAACAGTTTTTCGACCTCCGGCGAGAAACACTGGAAGGACCTGTCACACCTACACCAGGTGAGACCAAGGCTGCTGAAAGAGCAGACCTGACCTTTGTCCCTCTAGAGTGTAGGGATGTGGCAGATGAAACTGTCACACCAGAGGATGCAGAGGACAGACTGATAGAGAGCAACCTCATGATCGACAGTGTCACAACTCCAGGACCTTCAGGACAAGGACATGTTACAGATACACCTGTCAGTGCACAGACGTCTGACTGGACAGAAGAGAAATCTGCACGCAGGCGTAGCAGAAACATCTTTAAAAGGATGAAGCCTGTATTCAAGCGCTGCTGGAAGCGCTGCTTTGGACTAAGATACAGGAACAAGGTCCGCTCAGGTAAGACCACGTCTGCTGAGAGAGCAGACCTGACCTCTGTCCCTCTGGAGAGTATGGATGTGGCAGATAAAAGTGTCACACCAGAGGGTGGCGAGGACAGACGGACAGAGAGCAACTGTGTAACAGGCCTAGACGCAACTCCAGGACCTTCAGGAGCAGAAAATAATCCTGACTTGGAGTGTGACCTGATGCCAACGGACACCTCCCAGGAGAGTGGAAGTGGCGTCAGTCAGTCCAATGCTTCAGCAGTCTGGGCAAAGAAAGCTGTTAAACAGGCTTGGGAAGACAGGGAGTCAGTGTCACAAACACCTGCACTCGTAGTGTCTGAGAAGACAGCTGCTGAACCTGAGCAGGATTCATCAGCACAGACAAACAAAAAAAAAGTGTCTGTCAGGATCCTTGTACAGAAGCTGGTTTCGAGGACCTTCAGGAAAGCAGGGGCGGACACCAACCCACGTCTCATAACTGACCGCCTGTTTGAGAACGTATGGGCCAAAATTCAGGGAGCAGATTTTGAAATTCTCCCAGAAACTTTAAAGTGTCTTGACAAGGTCATTCATAAGGACCTTTGCAAACACTGGGGCAGTGCACAGATGGTGCTGGTGTCAATGCGTCTGGATGTACCCGACCCTGACAACTATGTAGCCTCTACTTTTGAGCGTCACCTGATGACCCCACCAAAGAGGCCCAACGCCATCGTCAGGTTCTTCTCCAGTGTGGGCAAAGCCATCTCACGGCCCTTCACTGCACGCCGAAATAGAACGCTCAGTCCCATTTAGGTGATGTATGTATAATATACATGTTGAAGGAAAAAATACTTTGGTGTGTGTCTTTTTTCCTTCAACATGTCTGTAACAGAGAGCTCCAGTCCTACCTCCATTCAGGTTACCTCCACCTTTTGCTCCACTGGCCTTTGCAGGGCACTGACCTTGGAGCAGGACACAAGTGGGGCAGGACTCGAGCTCTAAGGACTACCTGAGGAGCCAGCAGTGCCACCTCACAGGCGAGGGTTTGATTTTCGCTCCCTCGCCTTTGTGAGTTTGCGTGCTGTCTGTTTGGGTAGTATGGGTTTTCTCCGGGTGCTCCGGTTTTCCCGATTTCCTGAAACCATGCAGGAAAAGCTAATTGGATTTGTCAACACAATATAAATAAACAATTAATTAGTTAATCGTCTTATCTCTTATCATCTCATCATTCACTGTCAAAGCTGTAGATATTCAACTCAGTCTGAGCTTCTGCTGTTTGTCCTTGAGCTCAGAGCTTTTGGTAGAAAGCAAAAAGAAAAGAATGTCTTCTTTTGCTGAAGTGTTTTTCTTTTCATGTGAAAAACACCTATTTTAGCATTAAACATATGGTCATGGCCCAAAATAGTTCGTAGGTAAGTAACAATTTCTTTGTAATCTGCAAATGATTTTATGTAGAGGGGGGGTCAATTTAAATCATGAATCGGATTTGTTGTGAAAAAAATCAGAATTTTTTTTCGGCCATATCGCCCAGCC
Source organism: Chaetodon striatus (assembly GCA_029783705.1). Classification (NCBI taxonomy): domain Eukaryota; kingdom Metazoa; phylum Chordata; class Actinopteri; order Chaetodontiformes; family Chaetodontidae; genus Chaetodon; species Chaetodon striatus. The sequence goes on from JAPZEB010059655.1 coordinate 7,003, forward strand.
CTACCAGAGATCTAACAGCACAGCTTCACCAGCCTCAGATTACCAAACCAACAGACAGTGTCAAAAGAAAAAATGGTTTAAGCAGAACAGAACGATTTCATGATCGTCCTGTCTACAGCCAAACTCCTCAGCTTCCTTAAAAAGAACAGACGTTGGTTTGAGCTTCTTGTTATTGTTTAAAGAGCTGCTGACACGCATGTAATATGTCATACTAGAGGCCGACACTGTCGTGTTAAATATCACACCTCTTTTGATTCACACATTGGAGCGACATGATGCTGCCGATGTTTGGTTCCATGTAAAAATGTGAAGATAGCATAAAGCAGGACTTGGGAGCTGCTCTGTGGTGCCATCTCTGTCTAAAAAGAGCAGTAATGACTGAAGGGCTGCGGTCAAAGTCGGGCAATGACTCTTATTTTGAAAACTTTTCACACTCACTGTTTATGTGTTCAGACAAACAGCAGCTCAGAGTCAGAAACTAAAGAGTTCAAATCTTCGTTTCAGTTTCCATCTCAGAAAATGAAAAGACATTTTAAAAAAGCAACAACATGTCCCGTTTCATTGAGACAAACTATCTGAGCTCTCCTCTCGATCCTTCACGCTCCTCGGTCTGCAGTTTTTCCCACAACTTCACACGCAGTCCGTCGTCTGAATTTCTGAGGAACTCAATCTGATTATGAAGCAGTAAATCACATTTCCACAGACAACACTGAACCTCGTGCTGCTGCAGCTTGTTCTCAGCTCATCACTGACAGACTGAGAGCTCTGGAGACATGAGGACAGAAACTCTACTGACATGTTGTCATTAACAACAGTCCAGCCTGCAGAATTATTAACACAAATATTACTGTTAGCAGCTCTGACTCGACCCTGAAGGCAGCATGGAGCAAACACTGAGTTAATCTTTAATGAAGTGTGAGCGGCTCCAGTCAGACTGAATGAAGCTGCTCTCTGCTGCTTTGAGTCTTTTCACCATGTACAGCAGAAACAACTGCAGGAAACACAGCTGGACGCCACAGAGTCCCACTGTAATCTGACACCAGTGAACACACCACGTGCTGGTCCGTACTGTGTGTGACAGTCTTACAGTCTGAGAGTCAAAACATGACTTCTTATCAGAGAAACGTCAGCGCTGCCCGGAGAGGAGGGAGGAAGAGACTGAGTCTGGAATGTAACATGAAGCTGGAGGACCTGTTAGCTTAGCTGTTAGCTTAGCTGTTAGCCTCGCTGCTCTCCAGCTGGTCAGTAGTCATGTCTCTAATTACATGGACCTGTTTTCCTTCTTTCAGTTGTCTTCAATCTAATTTTATACGCACAGAAATACAATCACTCATATTAAATTTGATTAAATAGAAGGAACCATGAATGTATCATAAGAGCTGGATACTGGATTCAAAGATGGCGGTCACTAACTTGACTGAAAACTGCTTGCAGAGTACAGAACACAAATCTATTAAGAGACCTACAAACAGTGTTGGAGGCAGGACCCTGTTCATTCCTATAGAAGTTGCTCAGTGAAGCCCAAAAAGCTGAGTGATCAGCACGGCTAACGCATCATCGGGCCCATAAAGCAGATAAAATAATTTAATCTTGCGACTCCTTTTGACTTCCCAAATGTTTTCGGACTGAATGGATTCAATCCTGACAGTTAAACGAGTCGCTTCACGGGAGCTGTGACTAGACTGTGTATGAAGATGGACCACATGACAGCTCCCCAAAGGTGAAGCCAAAACATTTGGATCACCACCTGGTGGCTGGCTACAGTAGTGCTCAGTGAGTGTAGTAGTGTTTCTTATGATTGGTCCACTGACTTTATATTGAGACGTCCGGAGTTTAACAGATACAAAATATTTGTCAGTTAAAAAACTGATAGAAATAACTGAGCTTGTTCACAGTGGGACGTGTCCTGTCAACAGTTACAGACGTCTCTTTTATGATGGCCGTCTATGGGGAAAATGGAAGGGGACTGAATACAGTCCATTCCCAGGACAGCTGCTCAGCGCTGCATGAAGCCAAAAATTGTTTGATTGAGTTTTTGATATAAAGTTACCTGAATCTTCTGCATCCATGTGCGCACTAGTGTTTCCTTTTACCAGGCCTCCGAGGTCAGGGACTTCCTCACACGATGAATGACTTAAGATGAGTTTTTCCCCCAATACCAGCGCTGAAAGGATTTTAAAATGATAGCGGTGCCCAAACGATGCACATCAGCACGTTATTAAGTTAGAGCAGAGTGGTTCATCTTCTCAGGAGAAGATCTTTGACTGAACTGAACGAGCCGAACATGCCACAGAAACTGCAGATAATCACACGACACACGACTGAAGGTTTCAAATCAGAGAAATTCTGAGCTCCACGTCACTAAAACGTGCTGAGCTGGTCGTCAGTGATGTGGCTGCTGCTGCAGCTGCGGCTCCGCCTCACTGATACAAGACACAAAAAAAACCTGCAGACAAAACCGAGTTTATTTATAGAAAGATTTGTGCTGGAGCGGTCAGTCTCTGCAGACACACCCTGCAGGCCGGCTGCCTCCTCAACCAACACACTGATGTTACTGTCATCATCACTGCGCGCACGCACACACACACACACACACACACACACAGCATGAACAGGAAACCAGAGAGAGTGTCTGCGTCCCAAATGTCCTCATGAGGACAGGAAACACACATAACTCAGTGCAGAGTGGAGACGTCCAGCAGCAGCTCCTTTAACGTGTTGTTTAAAGTTCAGACTCTGAGGTTTTTAATCAGACTCCAGTTCAGTGAAACGTCCTCACAACAACATCTGCTCCTCACAGAGCGATTTACAGACTTGTTTTTAAACCTAACAGGATCTGACAGCTCAGTATCTGAGTTTCACTCCGCCGTCCTGTCAGAGCTCCAAAACTTCCCATGAGTTAGGAAAAAAAACAGCTGCTGGAAACACTGAGACAGGAAGTGAGACGCAAAATAAAACAGGAGCTAAAACAGGCTGAAAAGCTCCACAGAGCTACAGAGACAGAGACGGAGACAGAGACGGAGACGGAGAGGACTCAGACAGCACACATCACTCATGTTTTCTAATATAAATATGAGCATGTTGATTAATGAATGGTAAACAGTTTGTGGCTTTAGTGCTGAAATAATTCATTTATCAACAGCTCTGATTTATCAGTAATTTGTTTTGTCCTTTATGAAGCAAAGTTGTCAAACACTCATTGTTTGCAGCTTCTCTAATCTTACAATTTGCTGTTTCTCTGATTTATAAATCACAGTAAACTGAATAGTTTTTGGATTTGTGACAGTTGGTCAATAAAACAAAAACAGGGAATCACAGAGAGATGTGACAGTATCACCGTATAATTGTGATTGTAAATATTTTGCAATATGCTGCATATTGCATTAACATATATTGTGATATATTGTGATTTACTACCTTTTTCCAACTTAACAAAAAACTTTGTCAACATCCGATTTTATCTAATGAAGCTTCACTCTGCTCGTCTCACTTCAGTCATCGTTATTGTGACAAAATCTTTCTACTGAACTGAAAAAGAAATCGATTTTATTATTCTTGGAGGCGACCAAAAGTCTCATTGGTATTTGCAGCTTCAACAATTAATACACTAAAATATTGATACTTGCCGTGTGTGTATCGATATGATTGCCACACAAAATATCATGATACCGTACTGTATACATTTTTCTCTCACCCCCTTAATAATTAATCAAGACATCTGAGGACGTCACTTTGGACTCTGAGAACTGTGACGGACAATTTTCAGTCACATACTCAACACATCTCTACACCGCGCAGTGAAAAGCATCGCTGCCCCTCCAGAGCTGGGCTGTAAATAAAAATACAACACACAAAACAAAGATATATACCATGATGATATTTTATGAAATATCAGCTCTGACCTGAACGCTTTGAAGCTTTGATTGTTGTCATGCATTCGACGTCAAAATCAGTTTTCAAATGCTCCATTTACACATATATCATCAAGCTATGCATCACTTTGGGGCGGCTGTGGATCAGAGGTAGAGCGGGTCGTCTACTAATTAGCAGTTTGATCCCCGGCTCCTCTAGTCCGCCCCAAACTGCTCCTGACGGCTGTTCCACCGGTGTGTGAGTGTGTATGGATGGTTACGGAGTAGCAGGTGACATCATGTGTGGTAACCTCTGCCACCAGTGTGTGAATGGGTGAATGTGACTCGTAGCGCTTTGAGCGGTCAGATGACCGGAGAGGTGCTATACAAGTGCAGGTACATTTACCATTTTACAATTTACCATTACCTCAAACATCCAAAAGAGCCCATAAATGTAAAAAGACACAGTGATCCAATATTCGTAATTATGCGTCAGCATCATTATCCCAGGCGAGGACACTGAACTTGTCAAACCCAGTGATAGTTTTGTGACTCAGACTCACTCTCATCTAACGTCAGTCTCCATCAGTCCGTTACTGCTGACTCTGGAACAGTCTGACCTTGTGACGGGCTCACTGATTCGCCAGCAATGTGTTGAAAGAGTCAAACTTCTGGAGTAGCTTCCAAATTTGCAAAGATGACCTCCAAAAACTGGAGTGCCGGATATGTCGAAGGAAACAGGCTCAAATCTATCAAATCTAAACATCTGTAGTTGCAACAATTAGTTGATTAATCATTAGTCAGAAACCTTTCTGATCATCACTTTGGTGATTTTACACCCAAAAATGCAAAATATTTGAAATATTTGTGATTCTCACCTGAGAGAATTTGCTGCTTTTCTTCATTTAACATTAAAACAAACTGAATATTTTAAGTTTTTAAAGTGCTGGTCAGATAAAACAAGACATTTATAGACTTTCAAACTGTGGCATCATTTATTGTTTTGTAACAGCGAAGTCGTTTAATGTAGAAAAAAGCACGAATGAAAATATCTGTTATTCAGATGAGGTCTCTGCAGTGGTGCTGATCTGACTGACTGACTGATTATTGAGCGATTATTTGACTGATGTTTGTTTGTTCACAAATGTGTAAAGTTTTATCTTTTCACTGTTTGTACATGTGATTTTATTGAGTTTCAGGTTGTTGGACAGAAACTTGTCAGCATGTGTCACTGTTAATGATCAGTATGTTTGTCCCTCTGTAGCACACACACACGTGTGTGTGTGTGTGTGTGTGTGTGTGTGTGTGTGTGTGTGTGTTGACCAGGTGAGGCCGTGTCCCTTTTGTCTGACAGAGAAAAGCGAGCAGTGAATGAAGCGGTGGAAGCTGCTGGACGGTCCCATGAAAAGAGACAGACAGTCGGACACAGCGAGGTGAATGAGATCTGCACTGTTGGACACTTTTAACCGCTGGTTCATTAAAAGGACACCCGGCTGCACACCGACACTGCGGGGACAGGACACCGCGTCCCCTTAAACCGCCTCGGCCGGACTCAGTGCCACGACAGTCGGAAGAACACAAAGTTTGAAGAGTCCAAACTTTTCCTTACCTCCGGTCCCAAGCAGCGACTCCTCTCCTTCCTCCTCCTCCTCCTCCTCCTCCTCCTCTTCCTCCTCCTCTGTCCGCGGCTCCTTCTCAGTAAATCCCTCCAGTGTCTGTCGGACAAGCGGCTCAGATGTTGAAGCGTGTGTCTGAACTTTGAGCCGGGCAGTGGGCTCACGGTGGCTACAGGCTCCAGCGGGGCAGGTCGCTGCGTGTCCCCGCCGCTCGGCTCCTCTGCGCCGCGAAGAGTCAAGACTGCTGCCTGGCTGTGCTGCCTTCACGGACTGTCGGACATGTGAGCACTCTGAGGGTTGAGCGCGCATGGGCGAAGGGGAAAAAAAACTAAATTTATAGAGATGAGGGCGGGTCGGGTCTGTGGCTTTGGACCACATGAAAAAAAATGTTCCAGGATTCAAATAAGGAGAAAAGTGTTGACATGTCTTCATGAATATAACTTCAATAAGCAGTTTATATTTTGTTTGTTCACAGAACTCATGATTACAACATTTATCCCACAGCCCCGTCTGTCAGTTTAATAAAGTTTGATTCAAATTAAACTTTAATGTCAAGTTTCTGTTTTTAGTTTACATTTCAGATGTTAAGATGGACATTAGTCTCATGTCTGTCTATGGACAAAGTCCCTCTTCTTCCAGTGGACCACCATCATGGGTGTAATTCAGGGGAATCTGGAGGTCCTCCCCTATAAAAAAAAGAATATATAAATAAATTAAGTAGTTGGAATATTATTTTCTCCATTTCTTCATTTATAATAAAAATAATAATGACAATAATCTTTATTTAGAACAAAGAGCTTCACATGTCAACAATTAAAACAGACAAGACATGAAAACAACAACTTTTAAAAGAACTGATAAAAACACTTTAGCGTATAAAAAACAGAGGAAATATAAGTGAGTTTAAATGAACTTAAAATTCATTCAATCGGAAAAGGCTCTCAGAAAACAGTGTGTTTTAAGAAGGGACTTAAAGAGGTCACTGACTCGGCCGACCTGTTTGCTCCAGAGCCTCGGGGCCCCGACAGCAAACGCTCGGTCCCCTTCAGTTTTCAGCCTCTGGAACAGACAGACGACCTCAGACTACGTCCTGGCGTGTGCAGTGCGAACAGGTCAGAGACATGAGAGAGACCACAGAGAGCCTTAAATGTGATCAGTAAAATCTTAAAATCTATTCTGAAACATACTGGGAGCCAGTGAAGAGGCTAAACTGGAGTGGTGTGATCACGTCTCCTGGTTGTCTCCTGGTCCAGCTGAGTTCTGAACAGTCCAGTGTTGATTCATAAATTTGATAGAAATAATATTTTTTATTCATATTTAAGCTCCTTTAGCATTGCATGGAAAACCTGCCAACATCTAGGCACGTTTAGTCTCAAAACGGCATCCACCATTTTGCGATAGTTTCCAGGTTGAAGTGGCGTCCATCTGCTTGTCAGTCCGTTTTCTCCTGCTGGTGGGTGTGTCACAGGTGTTACCCAATCAGCAGCAACAAATACGTCCTTATTGTACTTGTGATTTTTTTTTTGTTTTATTTCACACTTGCTTTTGTGAAGTTAATATATGTGTCCAACGCCAGTAAAGCTGATCAGTGAATTATTTGATTTGACTGAATCATGTAAAGACGGGGCGCTTGTGTCAGCACACTACACGCAGCCGTGGCTTTGTCTTCAGTGATATCAACGTTTGTTTGTCACTGAATTTATTTCCTGTAATAATCTAAAATCCAATGGAGAAATCCCGCTGGCTTTTTGAGGAGGGAACCAGGGTGACGCTGACTTCAGGGTCCGCCTACAGAAAAACGTCATCCCTGCAGCGTTGTATTTACTGTGACACATCTCTTCTTCTTCTTCTTCTGCTCTCTTTAATCAGCAGCGATGATGCAGCTTCCTGCGTTCAGCACCATTGTTTCTGTTTTCCCGCCTTTTCTGGTTCCCTGTGTTTCCTCTGCGGCTCAGACCGACACAATGGGAGCTTCCTCCACTTCCTCAAGCTTTTCCTCTTTTACTAAACACAGGAGGCACCGACTGTGTGCTCCACTGGCCACACTACCACACTACACAGGACGCCAGGAGAAGATTTAGTGTGTCCCAATGCAGAGTCTGTCAAATGCAGGGTGCCAAAAATACCAGGATGTTGGACTACATCTGGTCTGATTTTACAGTCTGTAAGCCAGCAAGCGTTTCTGTCTGCTCTGACCCACAATCCTTTGCACAACGGACGACTGAGCCGCAGACTGATGACGGTTTGACAGGACGTGTGTGATGAGACTTCAGGAGTTCTGATCCCAACATTTTGTATTGTCACAACATGTTTGGAGAAAACTTCCCCAATTTTTTGCATCACTGGCGTCTGACCTCGGGGAACAGACACGCCTCTGTCTCTGAGACTCTGAGAGACACGCTTTTATTTTATCTGTGGACACTTTCTGTCCCACTGCGTCCATCACAGAGACACTGAGCCTGGACACTGGCTGTTAGATAAACCCAGCTGAGGCTGACGGTCTGACACACGCTGATGATCCCGACTGACCTGGAAACCAGCGGAGTCAAATCATTAAAGAGCTCAGTTTGTGTTCGAGTTATCGACAGTGGAAACAGGAAGCAGTCGCAGCTGGACAGACACACAGTCGTCAGTCTCATCACCAGACACAGAAAGATTTTTTTTGTTTAGCGTCGATCCAAAATGAAATTCTGCAGAATGTTTATTCATTTATGATAACAGCTGTTTTTGAACCAAAATAACCTCACACAGCACATTCAGACCTAAAGTGACCTCAGCAGACTGAAACAACTCCTGAGAAGATTTTAGTAGAAACTTTGAATCAGAAATTCGATTTAATCCTGAATATTTCAGGAAAACCTGTGAACACCAAACTGAGGGACACATGGCCGTTAAACTGGAGCTTCAACACGGAGAACAAAATTAACTATATGTTAACAGTAAATCTGATTTCTGACATTTCTCCTCACGACACCACTGACTCTGATTCTAATGCAGCTGAACACAACACACACCTGTCACACACACGCACAGAAAAGTCAATTCTTCATCGATACAGCTGATCAGCGACATGTGAACAGTCTGCTCTGTCCTCAGTCTCTTTCCAGCTACAACAAGCTGAAACAACAACACCTGTTTGTCTCTGACGGTTCGACTCAGTTTGTCTCTTATCTTCAAGCTTACCTGTGGTCATGTGACCTGTGGTCATGTGACCTGCAGGCAGGGACTGTCCTCTGCTGCTGAGAGGACAGGAGGACTGATACTGACTGTCTCTGTAAACTTCACACAGAATTGTGATGTCAGGAATATGATCACTTTTATTGACAAGTTTTAATGTTACTGTTGCTACTCTGCAAACATTTAGTTAGAAAATATTCAGTTTTTTGCCTGTTCTGAATTTATTCTTTATGAAAAATAATTCCATGTGTTATTTACAGTATTAGTTCTCTGAGAATCTCTGTGACATTCAGGAAAAAAATTGGTGTTGTAACTGAAGAATCCTGAATCGAACTGAATTGAACTGAATCAAATCAAATAGAATCGGAAATCTGAAATAGTAAAGAGTGAATTAAAGTGAGTAAAGTGAATTAGAAATTGGAAATCAGAAGTTGAGTTGATTTGAATCAAATCTGAGATCAAATCAAAGGGATTGGAAAGTGAATTGAATCAGAAATCGAACAAAATCAAATGGAATTGAATCGGAAAACACAAATCAAATCAAATCCATTCATTAAATCAGCAGGGACACGCAGCCCTCGTCTGCAGAGATGGTTTGATTTACCAAACAGAATAAACACCACAGAGAGAAACACACAAACTGACTCAGACCTAGAATAACCATCATTTTTCCACGGACAGATTTTAAGACTTTGTCAGCAGACTTCAGCTGTCGTGTGTCACAGCTGATGAAACAATAACAGGAAACGCCAGAACAGGTTGAGGTCAAAGGTCAAAATTTATTGAAAAAAGATCGACTCACATGTTTTTATCTAACAAAATATTCTGCTGTGATCCCGACCTGTCGGCGTTTAGCTTTTCTCTGCAGTCTGTTCTTCAGCTGAACAACAGGCCGTCTAACTTTGATCTAACAGCACCACAACTGATTTCAGTCAAAGTCAACAACAAGCCGTCCACTCTGGACCAGTGCTGTCACTGACTGTGTTTCAGTTCAGCTCTGCTGCTGCCTCGCTGATCTGAGCGCGCTCTAAATGTCTAGTTCACCAATCAGATCGTCAGATTGGATCTACATGTCGCACAGTAACTTTATTTATCCTCTCTAAACATCTGCACTTCAGGTCATCACAGACGAGTTAAAGCCGACTGACAGCTGACGTCTCAGGTCACTACGGTTGTTTCCTCTCTTCCTGTGTCTGTCCTCACAGCGTCAGAGGGACGTGAGGAAAAGAAACAAGTGAAGGAAACAAGGAGACAAATAAAAAGCGAAGGAGAAGCACCCAGAGAAGAGAACACTGAGTATATCTTTGAGATGACATCACGTGTGACTGTTTCAGAGTTCTTCTTCTGCACAGATTAAAATGTGCCTAAAACCAGGAGGACGTAGACGCGCGGAGAATCCACCAGAGAAGAAGAAACAGAGAGCGCAGGAGGAGGACAGGGACCATGATGCTCTGGGGTCCGTCGTCTTTCTCTCCACCTCCACCTGAAACCCACGTCTCTTCTGCGGAGGCTGCTGAAAGGCATTCTGGGAAGCAGACTGAGTCCTGAGAGGACGCCAGCTTCCTGTCTCCTCACTCCTTCTTCTTCTTCTCCTCCTCCACGTCCACGGGCGCCACCTCCACAGTGAGCACCTCCTCCCCCTGTGGTCGCGGCGTCATTCTGATGATCACTGAGCTGTCAGCTGTCTCCGACACGGCGTCGTCGTCGTCCTGAACCGCGGTCAGAGGGACCGGAGAGCGGCGGTGCATTGGAGAGGGAGGGGGGACCGGAGAGATGGCAGGAAGAACCTGGGGGGAGGAAGAGGAGACGACAAGAGGATGATGAAGCTGCTTTTATTTTGTTTTATTCTTTATTTTATTTATCTTTCTGTCCTTCTTCCTTCGATGTTTCCTTTCTTCTATCCTCCCTTCCTTTCTTCCTTCCTTCCTTTCCTCATTTCTTTCTACTGGTTCTCATTTCCTTCTTCCTTTTGTTCTTTCCCCAATATTTCATTTCTTTTCTTCTTTTTTCTTCCTTACCATCCCTCCTTCCTATCTTTAGACCTTTCTGCCGTTTCACTTTTCCTCCTTCCTGTCCTTTCCTCCCCTTCTTTCCTCATTTCCTACTTTCTTCCTTCCTTTCTCCTGTTCTTCCATTTATTCTTCCTGTTATTCTTTCCCCAATATTTCCCCTTTGGTTTCTCCTCTTTTCCTTTCTTTACATGCCTCCTTCCTTTTTCATCTCTGTCTTTCTTTCCTCCTTTCCTTCTTCCTTTCTTTCTTCTGTTCTCCCTTTCCTTGCTTCTTCCTTCCTTCCTTTCCTCTGTTCCTCTTGTCCTTCTTCGTTTTGTTCTTCCCCCAATACTTCCCAAAGCATTAGCTAGCATGCTAACATTAGCACTGACAGTATTATCAGTGGTACCAAACCATCACAGACTCAACAAACGTCACTGTTTGCTTCTATTCAGCAACAGTTTTGTTTCTCGGTGTAAAAACATGTCGAACTAACAGGCTCCTTGTCGTCTGCAGCCGCCATGTCAGAAGACAGAAACTTGCTATGTCACAAAGATGGCGAGCGTTGAGGGTGAGAAGTGTCCGTCATTCCACACTCAACTTTGATACCATTTTAAGTAGTCCACTGTATTCTGCAGTGTGAACGCACTCAAAATATGAAGTGTTAAATCCAGAAGTGTGAGAGACACACTGTATTGAACTAAATGTGTCAGTTGGCTAACTCGCTAAATTACTTCTCTAGCTAACGTGATCCATGATATTAACTTATGTATTATAAAAACATGATACTGGTTTAGCCGACAATAAAGGAACAGTACAAAGTGCTCTCTAATCGAGAGCGATGCAGCAGCAGCTAACGAGCTAACTGTAAGCTGAGCTAATGTTAGCCAGCTAGCTGTATCTCAGCTACTCTACACGTTGGTTGCTTTGTAGCATCAGGTTATGAAGTAAATATCAAACAGTAAGCTGGTTATAATCATGGAGCCACTGGTCCAAATGAAACAGAGGAACATTACAGAGAGCAACATCAATCTGACTGTGGCTGGAATTTATTTTACAGCATTTTATCAACAGTTAATCACAGTGTTTGTCGCTGCTGATGGAGAGGACAGAGGACAGGTCACTAACAACAAGGTCACAGAGCAGTGAAACAGAAACGTGTCCACGTTCTCCCTCTTTGATGCTGTTTCCTGACACACGACTGTCTCTCTGCAGGTTGCTGCCCCCTGCAGGCGCTCAGCGGAGCAGCATCAAGTCAGGTAAACTGAAGCTGAATGAGTCTCACCTCTGCTGAGCTCTCAGACGGTTTGTAGCTTTTCTTCAGTTTGGAGATGGCGCCCTCTTTTCCCACCTGCTCCGTCACCTTCAGCGCCGCCTTGAACATCTCAGGGGTGTCCGGTCGGGGTGGGATGACGTGCACCGCCTCTTTACCTGTCGCCTTCTCATCTGGCTTCTTGTCCTTCGTCAGCATCGTCCTACAAACGGACACAGAGACACAGTGAC
>JAPZEB010059805.1:0-19009 GCA_029783705.1 Chaetodon striatus
GTGTGTGTGTGGCTGCAGGTTCATCACACAGATGGAGCCTCTGAGTTAAACTAATCCAATCTCTCAGGTTGTGCTGGTTCTGATGAACAGTCCCTGGAGGGCCGTGATTCATCAGCTGACTGCTGATGGAAAAACCAGTTCCTGTTGGGCGTGGAGGACGAGGGCGCAGCAAATAACAGGGTCACTGTCAGACAGGATCCTCACACACACACACACACACACACACCCACACACACACACACACACACACACACACACACACACACACACACCCACACACACACACACACACACACACACACACACACACACACACAGCTTCAAACTGACAGACTGTAAGAGGGGTCGTGGCTTCTAAAAAGAAGAGGTCGTGACCTTTTTACTAACCAATCATGGTGACAGGTCACAGAGAGGGAGGAGCTTTAAAGGCCAGCAGCCCCACAGGAGACGTGACCTCTGACCCCCCCACTCCTGAGCACAGTGACAGAAGAGGACAGCTGTCCTACACAAAGACATCTGGAGCTGAAGATACACACCAACATCTACGTCCACTGGAAGCAGCAGAGTGAAGCATCTGCTCTCACACAACATCTCTGACACACACACACACACACACACACACACGCACACACGCGCACACACACACCTGTTTACTGTGGATCTGCACAGACCCCCCCCCCTCGGGGTCGTCCTACAGATCAGTGCACACACTCACACAGAGTCACTCTGACACACTGGAGTTTATTACTTTCTTCTTATTATCAGGGTTCAGGACGTTTATGGGCGTGTCCCCCCATAAAGCCTCACTGACGCAGCAGTGCAGAACGCTGCGTGTGTTTCGCCAATCAGCGTTCTTCGGCACACAGCCCCGCCCCTCAAAGTTACGGGTAATCTGAAAAGTCCCACCCTGCTACTAGGTACTTTTTCAGGGGAATTTGGGGGTGGGGGGAAATTTATTTACCCGGGTGAATGAAAAAGTTCCTGCGGTGGAAAAGGGGCTAAGGTAGTGACCAGGTGTCAGACTGTGAGCAGCAGGTACCTGAGAGACACTGGACATGTGACACGTGAGGAGAAACGAGAGTTAATCTGTGGTTAAAGTTACTGTAACAGCAGAGCTGCGTCAGTCGAGTCAGAGCTGCTGTTCAATACAAATATTTTACTCTTTGTCCTTTTCTGTTTGAGAGATGAAACATGACGTTCACTTGATGCAGTGAACAAACTGACTGGAGATCTGAGACTTGTTCTGCTCACACTAGATGTCAAACTAAAGCCAGACTGTTGCATTCAGATCTGTCAGCAGGAGGCAGAAGATAACGTTATCTCAGAGTCTAACCAGGAAAGCTGCTCTTCCTCTGGGCAGCTGCCTCTGTGTCTGCAGCTGTCTGTGCCAAACAGCAGCATGAGCGAGGAGCGCTCGGTCCAAAACGTCCCCAGAGGTGCACCGCACACCATCAAGAAAAAGACAGCTGGACCTGAGGGAATGAATCTCAGACCTTCAGCCTGAACAAACAGTAAGCAACAATCCTGCAGAGTAAACCTTCAACACCTGGACGTACCTGCAGGGTCTATGAGGTCACAACTAGCCTGGAGCCAATCAGGGTCAAGTGTTCCACTGCTGTGGAAAGGTGACAGAGTGACGCAGGAAACACCTTCAGTCCGACAGGTACACTGAACTTTATGTACAGATCCAAACTCTGGTCCAATCAGATCAGACTGTGTTCAGGGTTCACACACGGCTCACGGACGAACTCTCCTAACTTTACATGACTTGTCCCACAATAAAGTTTTCAGATTCAAACTGTACTAACTGGCAGCCATGAAGGGAGGACATGATGACCTGAAGCGGACAGTGAACTGAACACTGTCACACACATCAGAGCTGAAAATTCATCTGCTCTTATCCTCCATTACCTGGATTATTGTAACTACTTCAATATACACAACAAAACTCCTGGACCTTCCCAGGTTTTCCAGGACCATGTGAGCCCTGTGCCTGTCCTGTGTGAAACAGACTCAGTGTGTTCGCTGACACGACCACAGTCACTGTTTCTCTCAGGATAAATACAGTCGCTGTTTGAGCCTCATTTAACTCTGTGCACATGTTTCCAGACCTCATCTCTCTCACACACACACACACACACACACAGCTGGCACATCTGCACATCGGCACATCATTCAGCCTGGTGTCGTCTGGAGACAGTGAATGACATTTGTCTGCTGAATAAAGAGAGCAGATAGAGGCAGAGCGTCCTCTGACATCTAGTCTGTTTCTCTTGTGTTTTTATTGTGCTGGAGAGTTAACGTGGAGAATTCACTGGTTGAGGGGGGGCTGGTGAACTCTGCAGGGACACCACAGGAAGGTCTGACACACCCAGGCCGAGTCACAGACCTGATCTGTCTCTGACAGCCGAACTGAGACGGAGGACAGTGTGAAGGTGGAGATACAGGAAGTAGATGTGTGTTCTCTGATCAGCTGTTTGTCTGCATCATTTGAATTCATGGAAAGAGACTGAGCTGAAACACACACACACACACACACACACACACACACAAACACACACACACACACACACACACACACACACAATGTTTTTCTTTCACTTAAACTTTCACTTTTGTGTAAAGGGGGGGATTCTTAACAGTTGCACAAATGCATACATGCATGTTAACATAGACATATACACCTACCTGAACTTAGCTTCTTCATTGAAAGGGTTAGTTACGGGCACCTTGATTACTTTTGGCTGGTAGCATGGAGACTTGCACTTGACAATGTTCTAAGGAGAGACAGTAGGAAGGAGACAGTCTTTCATCTGTGGATGTAGCATGGCAGCCAGTCCATCCCCTTAAATTTATTATACTCACTGTAGGTGTGATGTGACTGACGTGAGTCTTCAAACTGAAGGTGAGAGTGGTGCCGCACTGGCCAAAAGGAGAGCTAGGGATGAGCAGAAGGACTGCTTCCATAGGCTGCATGTTGAAGCAGCTGAACTGGACAGTCAGTTCAGTGTTCATCCTGTGATAATCAGCACAGCCAACCGTAAATTATCTGATTATTTTCTGTTCTGCGGGAAACAAAATGTCCTCCACAGTGCTTTTACAAACCAATCATTTTATTGTACAACCTTCCATGTTTTAGGTTAGAACAATAATGAATCGGTGGAGTGTTAGTACAATGTCTCTGCATAATACCATTGTCCTTAAAGACAGCATTTCTGAGAGTAAAGTTGGGGATTCAAAATGGGACATTGGGCTATTTTTATAGAGAAGTCTCACTTGAGAGCAAAACTGGTACATTTTAATGAGCTACAGTCTCAAGGCAAAACCAATTTTACTCATCTTGGACTCTGCTTTGATTAAGTTGAGAGGGCTTTTTCCTTTTCTTTGCTGGGCACAGGTTTGCCCAAAACAAGTTATTTTGAAAGTACAGATGCAAAGACAGCACTTCTTCGCTCACAATACACCAGTTTTAGCAATGCGTTTACTGTGATGTAAACTACAAAGGCATGCACCCACGTTTCATAATTAGTCTCACTGCACAAGAGGTTTTTTTTAAAGATTATTCATGCTATCACCTGGAAAATATGTCTGTAAACGCTTTGTTGTATACATATGTCCTGGGAAGACCACTCTTAGTGAATTGCATTATGTAAAAAAAACAAATCTTAAATTGAAATGAAAATAATGCAAATTTTAATTAGTCACACAAGGAAGGCCCACGTCAGTTGTACTACCAGTCTAGTTATGTGCCTAATGCAACACTAGACTGCTTGCTCATCACTAAATGCTGGCAGGTTTAGTTCCATTATTACCATAAAAAAGAGGTAGCATACTGTGCATCAGGGGTCATAAACTACATATGTCCAAGGCCCTGAATTTTCTAAGCAGACACTATATGGGAAGAACTTTCAAATACAATGTTTGTTTGATTATTTATTTCAATTTATTTTAAGCAAACTGGCCTGTCATTGTCAAATAATTATATTAACAATTCTTTAATAAAATAAGAAAACATATTTTTATGATAAACAATAAATAAAATGAAATGTAAATAAAAGTATGTTAAAAATATTTGCACAAATCCCAAAATGTAAAATGAGAGCTCTGAGTTTGTTCCCATTTCTGCATGAAGATATGGCACAAGCTGCATTCCATCTATAAAGGCTGGAAATCAATTTCAGCTACACATATCCAATCGGCACTGCCCAACCAGCAAAAATCAGGTTGATTAACTACCTGAACTTGACCAAAACTTTATGCATTATAGCAGCATATTTGTCCGGACTGAGGGCAGACGCAAGGACTGAGCACAGCAGCGCGCATTTGTGTGCATTTGAGAGGGATATTGACAGAGAGAAATGAGAAGGGGGAAAGTTGGCTATAGCATGCCATACTTTTGTAAGTTACTAATAACTAAGTGCGTTATTATTATTGCTTTGGAGGTTGCTTTAATATGAGAAGAAAAAAATGCTCGTTATCCCCTTTTTTCTTCTCATATTTTCTGAATTTATTAATTATCTGCAGGTGGGATGGGAAAGTTTGGTGGGCTGCACGTGGCTCTCAGGCCGCCAGTTGAGGATCACTGCTGTACATACAAGTTAATCATTCAAAGTCTAAGGTAGTAAAATATGGCAGAGAAGGATCATTACCGTACTGAATGAAGGTCAATCTTAAAGACAAATTGCAGGAGATCTGAAAGTCTCTTTCAAGACCATGAAATGATTTGAAGACAATGGCACTCATGGGGACTAAGTTAAGACCAGAGAGGTCGATGGTGCTCTCAGAGCCATAGAGAAAAAGAATTCTGGCTACATGTATGTAGTGACTAGTGCTTTCAGGCTCTGATCGACTAAAAGTTGCCAAATGTTTTGGAACTCCTGTTTCATTGTGTACATTTTTTGTTGTCCCCTTTATTAAGAGGTATTAAGCAGGGTGACTGCAAGCCTTAGCTATGTATGCCATACACTGGTATTTGGTATTTTTTGTGGTTACTTTCATTTTCAAGGTAAGAAACATACTTTGGAGGAATGGCGACAGTAGATCCATCAGGGAGGGAGAAGAAATGTGCGTCCTCTCCTAAAAGGAGGGCCTGGTATTTGATCGGCTTAGAGGATGGGCTTTTCAGACGCACCTGCAGCACAGTCGCACACACACGAACACACACGCAGAACACACATTTCTGTACAATCACAACCACAAAAATACAGACAAATGCCTCTGCCAGAAAACAATACAACAATGAAATCCATCTTCCTTAACAGCACTGACAAACTGACATCTATTTTTGTTAGGCTTGTAATGTGGCTTAACCTGACAATGTGGATCATTACCCAAATGTATATTTGTCTGTGTTTGTAATCCTGTTAGTGTGTGCGTGGGTGTGTCTATAATCCTATTAATGTATGTGTGTGTCTATAATCCTGTTAATGTGTGTCTGTGTGTGTGTCATTATCTGTCCAGGAGCTTATTATCCAAGCCATTGTCAGTCTCACAGTGCTCATTTATTTGATTTACAAGGCATGCAGTTAAATTCTTATTTAGGTGTGTTTTAAGACAACATCGATGCTGTGTGTGTGTGTGTGTGTGTGTGTGTGTTTGTGTGTGTGTGAATGTGTCACCTGTTTACTGAATGTGCTGTGCAGGCCTCCTGACAGAGTGATGGTGTGCAGTGGCAAGTACTGAGGCAGCCTCTCATACAAGTGAACACACAGCATCAACATCTGCACTGGACTGGGGTCTGACAAATCTGTGGGCTAAACACACCACTCACTCAAAAACAGGGAGACACAGAGACAAAGAAAGTCCTGCCTAATCTCTGACATAATCATCAGGATATATTAAATGTCTCCAGTTATGCTAAATAGGTCATTAATTAAGGTGATTAATGCTGTAATTAGTTAATGTTTCTCTGTCAAGTGATTGCTAGCACTTAAAATGTGTATGGCATTTAATTTAGATAACTTAAAGGATTTAGTCTCTGTAATTTAAAGTAATTCATTATAATAATCATATATACATATACATACAATATAGCATATCAATGTGCATATACAAAATAACTGGTGTGTGTAAAGTAGTAACTTTTGCAGTATATCAAATGCTTTCTGCTAGTCCATCTTTGCTGATAGAGCCTAATTCAAGCCTGTCTGAGTATCTCCATTAGGTGACTACGCGTCAGAGAGGTGTTTTATAAATGTAACTCGGAGCTAACTGGGTCAGACTCAATTAAGTCTGGTATAAGAATTACATGTTCATGATTTTGACACACAGACCTTAAACATCAAGCACAGATCACTAGAACTACCGCCTCACAATTGTATGCTTCCTCCAACCAGACAAGTTGCAGTTTACGTCCATGTCTGTCCAGACTCATAAAATATATGTAGTAAAGACTATGAAAGAATTCACTATAAGGTATTAAGTGTATGTTTGGTAAATTGTGGTCCTGGAGACACTTGCTGTAGCGAGAACTACAGATGAAGCAGTCAGTTTTGAGTACTTTGCACAGTGTTCATATGTCTGTCTGTGGACAGATTTGGTAACGACTGGGTAAATGTGACAGTAACGAGCGTTTTACCTAAAGATATAAAAATAAAAATAAAAAATAAAAATTGTAAATACATAGAACGGGCTCCAGGACAAAAATGCCTTGGTGGACACAGGCCCTAACCCACATAAATCTCCAAACCAGCAGTCAAGTTGCACTCTGGGTAATATAGGTGCCAGGTTTTAACGAGGAAGACCACATGGCTGGTTTGGCTGATTGACTGTAACACTGGTGAAATCTGAAAACTTACCTGACCAAGCCTGGTTTTGCAAGCAATCTTGCTGTAAGAAACACTTCTCTGGTACCATTTGGTATTTACCTGCACATCTAGGTTGAGACAAAGTGCATTCAAGGCCTGAACCACTATGATGTTGTTGTGAAGGATCTGTTCCAGGCTGCCAGTTGTAGTGTACATCCTCCTAAAGTGGCTGCAGATCTAATTAGGAACACAGCAGGTAAGAGGGAATTAAAGACCATGACAAAGTTTATGTGTAACCACAAGTTTCATTTGGATCTGTACTTTCTCTGCCACTTGGTTGCCTGTGACTTATTGCTCTGTAGCAATTTGTACTCTGTAAATTAGATTTTTAAATCACATTTTGGCATAAAAAAAAGTTCAAAGTTTGGGTTTTGACAGACGTTTTTGGAATTTAGGCAAATTTTTCCTGTCAAACCCTTGCAGGCAAAACACCCCCACTAAAATACAGACTGAGCTGCTCTCTCTCTCACACACACACACACACACACAGACACACTCACACTTGCAGACACACAGAAAATGGTGCTTAGCATGATAAGAGGCTCCCCTAATCTTATTCAGGACTAATTGGGTCCTCATCACATCAATCACAGTGCCACTTTAAGACATTACCCGCCATCCCTCATTGCTTCACACACACTGAAGAGGGTCCGCACAAAATTAACAGACACACTCAGAGACACATGCACACACACACTGACCAGGTAAGGGCAGTAGGAAGAAAGCAGAGCAGCTAGCACCAGTCCATCTGTCAAGTCCAGGTCAAAATTCACTATCCAGCGTGCTGATGGGACACCACCTGCCAACCATTACCATACATATCAAGGCATCAAAATGTACGAACAGAAATCTGGCCTCAAGCTTGACAGCTGGATAATACAGTTTTTACAATTGGTAACACCAATTTCTCATTGCAGAACCTTACTTTTAAAAATGTTTCTCGTTGTTTACTTTCATTGCTTTGATACAAAATGCATTTAATTTCCATATCTTTCAAAATCAATTTCCAGCTTTCTCATTCAAACTCCATTTTGCACACCTTTATTTTATACCACTACTAAGTTTTTACATTCAAAACCCGACATTACACAAAATTACTGAAAATTGGACTGAGTGCCTCGTTTCATTTCTTGATGACATCTGTGAAAGGCTTGTGCCTGGTTAGGACAGGGAGGTGGAATCCAGTGTATTCTGTCTTTCGCTCTCATAGTACTGAAGTTACTTTCAAAGTACTGAACTGTGAAGCCCAGCAGTCATTCAGGAAAGCAGTTTTGCAACACTAGCAGGCTGACGTGTAGAATACAGCAAAGACAGGATCAGCATTTTATTTTGCATATTTAGTCAATACTGATCCAGCAACATATGCTTGGATCAGATTTCGCTTACCTACTACAACACTGTAGACCGGGCAAATATACCCCGTGGCTGTATAACGTATATTTATAGGTTTTTATTGTGTGTTTTATCTTCCTATTTATTATTCCAGTTCTTATTTGTAATTCTAATGAACTTAATTGAATAATTATTATCCATTTATTGCACTAGTCGCCTTACTAAACCATCAAGAGTAAACTTTGCATATTACTGCACAAAATTTATGAGCATGGGACAAATAAATCCTTTGAACCTTGAATCTTCAAAAAAATTGTACAAGTGTGTAGATGCTGTGTGTTGTACCTGTTCCCCACACAGTGTTCCTCATGCTCTGGTAATGCATGTTGAGCCATGAGAGCAACTGGAGCTCGCAGGATGAATAGATGTTACTGGCCAGTGGCTGTGAGCTGACAGGGAGGAATCCTTCTATGTCGTCATGGTTCAGGGTTTTGTTCAAACCAGTTTCTGACACGCGACACAACACCAGCACCTGAGCATATGCAGGAGAATATTTAACTTGGCATTTAACAGAAGGAGACTGATGTTTTTCAGCATTACTGTGCTCTACATTCGCACATGTAAACACATTGACAAGCTGTTTCCAAGTTCAGAAATCTCCTCAGGTGTCAGTTGAGCTGCTCAGAGTGAAAACATTTGTCGAGTCAAAATGTTTTATTTCAACCTTTGCCTTAACCTTCATTTGGCCATCAATAATAAAAAATGAATCGACTGATCAATAATAATCAATTGTTTGTGACAACCTCTGCCTGGAAGGAAGAAATAGACATATGGAGAGGAAGCTAAAGAATAAAAAGCACAGAGGTTTGACAAAGGGAAATGACAGCTACGCTTCAATATAATCTGACAAGATGGAAAGTGGATGAAAACAATCAGACAAAGATTGCTGTGACAAGTTTTTCACCTTGTATATTTGCAGCAGCACGTCAGTCCAAGATCGCTTGCTCAGAGATTCAAAGTCAACAGTGCTGTAGTCCAGGCCTTGCTCTTCTTCCTTTGACTGAGATAAATACACATACACATATGTTTTGTTTTGTTTTGTTTTGTGTGTGTGTGTGTGTGTGTGTGTGAGAGAGACAGACAGACCATGAATGAGACCAGTATTTTCTAATTAGCAAAAGGCATCACTAAAGCAATTGTCTTTTTTGGTCTCATGCAATTCTATTTACATGGCGTAGGTCTCGGACCAAAATGTTGTGTGTGCATGTGCATCTGTACCTGCAGAGAGCACCAGTGATTGAACTCTTGCATGTCTAGCAAGTACTCTGGTCTGATGTTAGAAAGGCAGGCTCCTTGCACCCTGAGCACAGAATTACAAGAAACAGAAAAAAATTGACAGCAGCAACAAAAATGTCACTTAAACCCTTTCTAGACAAGGACAAGGTATCACTGCTGGCTTCATTTATCTGTTAAAGTTGTGGCAAGGTGCCATTCACATATGCAATAACTGTCACTTACATAAATGTTTCTTACAGCTTCCTTTAGACATGACAGGACATGAAAGGAAAGGGCCACAACGCTTGCACAATATTAGACTTCAATGGCCCATTTCAGCAAAATGAGCATAATTAACAACATGACACATTTCACTAATCAAAACTAAAACTGGAGTTGCAGCACATGCATGACTGTATTTCCCATGGCATGCATTCATGTTTTACCCTGTACTGCTGACAGCATTTATGTCATACTTTCTGTTGTGACTGTTACATAAAAGTGACTCAAGCACATACTCAAACACAAGACTAAAATGTAAAATTGCCCTCACATGTCTGTAAAAAATGCATATCTGTAAGGCCTGTTAATCAAACAAACATGTCAGCAGCATTGGAGAGTGGAATCTATGTGTGTAAGGCCTACCTGAGAAAAGCAAGCATAGCTTCATGCTGTTGTAGCAGCTGATTGGTACGCTGGTCTATATCACTAGAAAACGTCTGACAGTGAGGAATACCAGGAATCTGTTTGCCAGTGAGATGATGAAGCATGTCCACTACAGACCTGGACACAACAATACAAAAGTAATGCATCTGGAGCCAGATCAATGCACACTAATACGCAATTAAATCCCATCAGAGCTTCAGTTCTAGTATATTCTACTATTTCCCTTGACCCATTTTAAGTGTCTAAATAATCAATAATGACTACAAACCAGATTAAACTGTCCGCTGCCATTTAAAAAAAGACTTATTTTAAGAGACAAGATAATTTGCACATGAGAGCCTTTGTCTAATCTTGAGATCTTTATATAAAAGCAGTATTCATTAGGCAGAAGCTTTCAAAGTGCACACTTTCAATCCCTTCAATTATCACGTTTCATCATGGTTGTTGACTAATTTCAAACACCCTGTTCTATGTGATCTTGTCATGATACTTGCTTTGTCAGCCTTCACTACTTTTCAGCATGAGGATGACTCATTTGAAACTTCTTGGGCACCAAACCACAAAACATTTTTAACGATCTGCTCTGGGGATTCATCGCACATATACACACCTACAGTCTTTATTTTGACTGACTCGATAAGTCCGTCCACTGGAATGATCTGTTTGAATTTTTGACACAACTCTAGAAGCAGAGAGGAGACATACATTAGAACACAAAAAGTCCCTCAACTTAAAAGTCTAACATTAACCCGCCTCCAAATGTGGCTCCTGAGCAAAATTATTATCTTGGACATACCTTCTGAGAGTGTGTGGTACAGAGATGGGGTGTGGTCTATTCGGCCATCCAAAGAGGCTAAACCACCTCTCCACAGCCAATAGTACATTATGGTAATACAGTCCTTCCTCTGAGTTGGCAGCAGGGAATTCTGGGGCGCCTAGATTGACTGGCGTGTCTCTGTTAGGAGAGACATCTGTGTCTCTGCTGGCCTGACCGCTCACACTGTCACTGTCTGGAAAACAGTCTGACATGGACAAACACACACACATACACAGTGCTGTACATAAAACATACTTCTGCTCATATGCACAAGAGACACACTCAAACAATTACAAATAAAACACAGTTGCATAGTACATTTCATGCTCTCACCTGAGCCTGAGTTCTTGTTTGTTGAGCTGTTGTGATCAAACGAAGAAGATGATGAAGTTGGAGCAGAGGTAGGACTTGGTGTGTGATAGCGTTGAAGGATTGCCTCAACAGCTGTGGCACCTAAATGGCAGTAACATGAACCAAACACAGACAAGGAAACAAATGTTGAAATATGACACTCTTGTCTGACATTTTATAAATAAAACAACTAATCAAAAAATGATTAAGTTAAGAAAAGTGCAGCCCTAGTATTTTTTTGTGACTTCTGTCTTGAAAAAAGATTTTAAGTGTTTGTGGTGTCTGCTTAGCCCTGTCCCTATTTCTTGACACGGTCTTGCTCAACCACTTCTCTCCCTCTTTCTGCCACACTTGAGGATGACAGGCAGCACACATCTGACACATGATGCTGACAGTGGCCGAGATGTGGCAGATCCGGGAAGCGAATGTGATTAAGTTGCACTATTCTGGATTATTAACATGCCACCAGTGTGTAGGACTTTACATACTAAACAACAGATTTGACTGTTTTGATGTGCATTATACGCTGTCCGCTACGAGGTCATAAGAAGCTTATCGCTCATGTCTCTTAGAAAATGGACACAATTATAAACTAAGCTTCACCACACACCACCAAGTATTTATTACTGTTGCTGGGACAAATACAGCAATAGTTAGCTTGATTTGGACAAGCTAATATTCTGTAGCGCAGGTAACAGAAACTGAAGCTTGTTTGCATCAAGTATGGTCAGGTTTGGTCCTGTTTAAGTGCAGGTATGTCTTTGATTTGCCCAGGTGGAGCAAGGACAGCCATATTTTTTTCCAAACAGCAATGCAACTATGTTACTTTACCTTATCACTTCGTCTTGTTTTAATTAATTGTTGAATTGTTCTTGTATGGTTCATATTTTTACTTCTACTCTCGTTCTAGCTGTATATACATGAGTATTTTTCTACTACCCTATTAATCTGTATGTACTTTGCAACTTGCTTATCTGATCTTAATTTGGCCAAACGATGACAACTTTGCAGCTGTGAAATAATGTTTACATAGATTGGCATTGTTGTGTTTTTGTGTATATATACAGTACGAGAGCCAGTACCAGTCTTGAGAACTATCTGTTGCTCGGAGCGGTGCAGGGCCATGTAGGGCCAGACTGTCAACAGACAGTTGTCAGTGATAGCACACATCTTGACCTTAAACCTGGCAGCAAAGGCAAAGAGTAAACAAGTTACTAGATTGAATCAACTTTAAATATACAAATTCAAATGATAATGGACACTTTCTATGAAAACACCAAACCAACACTGTGTTTAACGTGGTGAGTGTGTCAGACAGAGGGGGAAGAGGAGAGATGGAAAAATAGAAGGCTGCAACAAACTGACAAATAGAAATTGGAAAGAGTAGACAAAAAGTCAAACAGAAAGAGATTTAAGGTGTGGTGGTTTGGAATAAGCAAATACCTGTTGTGGAGGTGGTCAATGAAGGTGATGGTCGTGCAGACAGACAGAGGGACAGCAGAGATGAAGGACACAATGCAGTCCAGAGAGGCCTCCTGGTTCTGAGCACCTAATGGATGTCCCTACGGTTGCAGATAAAGTGAGAAACTGGGATAATTCCACAGATCATAATAGTATTTTTGTTAAAGTGTCAGCCAGGAAAATCAGTTACACTTGTCACATTAATCCTGTTTTTGTCATCTGAATGACTGGATGAGTGCAGAGACGGATCTGAATGCACAAAATTTGGTTTTGCTTGAGCTGCTTCGAAAACAGACTGGGGAGACATCAGCCTCATGTTGTGACTGGAATTTATACAGACATGATGGTGTCAAGACTGTGAATATACTGTAAACAGCAGAAT
Organism: Chaetodon striatus; assembly: GCA_029783705.1. Classification (NCBI taxonomy): domain Eukaryota; kingdom Metazoa; phylum Chordata; class Actinopteri; order Chaetodontiformes; family Chaetodontidae; genus Chaetodon; species Chaetodon striatus. The sequence continues at coordinate 13,091 of JAPZEB010059805.1, forward strand.
AAAATAGAGACAGAGTGTGGAAAAAGATAGACATAAACACAGCAATGGCAGATGCATAACAGAAATTTTTAGGCTTTGTGTGGACCTATATCGATACAGTCTTAGGAAAGCAACCTTCTGAGTGAAACTAAAACGAATTACATTTAGAGTAGTATATTAATTTGCCTATTCATTCACAATAGAGTACCTTCAAAGGATGAATTGCATTCATTAATTTTAGTTGTAGAACTGTGACTTTTACGCCACTGGATAACACCTTCTTGGTGTAGACAAAACCCCTCTGATGAATTAAATCGCTGTAAAAAAACAGTGCAAATTCTTAAAGACGACATTTTGACCACATGCCACAAAACTCTGCACGGAGGCAAGTAACAAGAAGATCAGAAATTGGACAGATGGTTCCTCCATGACATGTTTTTAATTGTGTAAACCGGTCTGAATACAGGGCTGTACCTGATCCTGGTTTGGGGCAGGGATGTTGTTGCCCTCTGGAAAGATAACAGAAACAGGCTGTATCTTTGTCCCATCCTCCAGTTCCACCTCATCCACTTCAGCTGATACCATAGTTCCACTGCAAAGGTGGACACACAGTGGATATGTAGAAAAAGAACATCTGTGATAGATACAGCATTTCTTTTTTTGCTACCATGCAATATTATGAGAAATCTTCTCAATACGTTGTGGATACAGTAGAGTAGACGACCTGACAGCTTCCCAAAAGTGAAGCTAAAACATCTTGATTGCCTGCTGCAGTGCAGGTCATAAACCCTGCCTCCTCCATGTTGGTGAATGGAACATGTGCCAAACTTAATGCTGTCATTTTAGGTAGCTCTAATCATGCTGATGCACATTCAGGTATTTGTTTTTCTGTTAAATTTGGTCTTAATTAGTTACGTGCTGCCATAAAAAGATGGTCGACATCATGATTGATGGCTGTGTGTGCCAGTCAGTGTGCCTGTGATCAATGGTCTTGCTCACGAGTAGTTAGACGACAGAAACTCTATACCATTGAGACTGCTACTGCCAGACTTTGGCTCTCAATGATGTCACCAGTGCAAGATGGCAGCAGCAGTATCTGGGATATTTTGGCTTGATTTTGGTACAGTGGGAGGAAGAGGAGATGCGTTGTCCATCTACACATTCAGTCGCAGGTACAGAGAAGTCTTTTTTTGTTTGTTTTATGTAGATACAGCATGTAAACAGTGTCCTAGATATGTTTTCCTCAAGAAATGCACTTTGTTGCTGAGTTCAGTCAGTCACAGGGATTTGGGTCTGAAAATGCTGCCAGAACTGTAATAGTGCAGCCAGATTGCTGTCCACTCTGAAATCTGAACAACAACATAAACCACTGAGGAATGTGGATTAGCTAGTTGGCTTACAATATAAGCAAAATCCAACATGAGTGCAGACCTGCCAGTTAATGAGTCCTGGCTTGAATGATAAAAATCCCACTGAAATGAATAATGTCGTCATTTTATGTGTGTGGCAGTGTTTCCTCTGCATTCATTTAGCTCCAATGGCTCAACACAGCTGGTAAACTGCCACAAGCTAGAAAAATGTAAATACAATAAAAATCCATCAGCGTTATTGCTCAGCTTACCCAAAAAGCTGACGACTACAACTGTGATCGCAGAGCAGCTGTCCGTGTGTCATGATCCAAATAATCAAAAGTGAGGCATTCATAAAATGTAACAGTTACTGGAACAGGTTTTGGCCTGGGGTGAAAGGAAAACACTGTGTCTGTGTGTGTACACAAACCCACCTACGATATCCTGAGGCCAGCAAGGTGAATGTGGCAGTTGCATTGCTTTCCAGGGGTACTGGTGTAAGCAGGAGTTGAGGGGGGTGGATGGTAATACAGGGAAGCTGGAGGGTAATCGTGATGGACAGCTCTCTGTAAGGTTGATGCTCCTGCTCTCGTCCTATCCCCTCCCCTTCCTCGTATCCCAGGTAAAGAGGGAGGGACAGTTTGGTCACTTTGCCAGCCCCTAGGATAAAATACACACAGATCAGTCAGTGGAGACTAAAGGTGACTTTAAAATTGTGCATCAAGAAAGTTAGTAGGTTTGACGCAAACGTAACCACTGTGAATGATGTGCACCTCTACAAAAACACTGCTACACCTCAGGGCTAGAGAGGTGGCAGAGAGAGTTTGGGGTGTTTGTGTTTTCTCCAACAAAGTTCTGATGTCAGTGGAGATTGTTGAGACAGACACAACATTAAGCAAGTTAAAGAAAGACCTGATAATTTTCCCTTTTCACTAACACACATCTAACAAAACCATCGCCAGTGCAAACCTCTTTTCAACGTGTTCTTTCACAGTAAATGAAAAAACATAAACACAGCAATTGCAGGGCAGTAGCTTCCTATTCAGTATTAAAACAAGTTAAAATAGAGGTTACTTGAATGTAAATCCAGTTCTGTAAGTATGAGCATAGCCAACTGTTGCTTAATATGGTAAAATTCATAAAAGATGTTTACACTATAGAATTTGATCACGTATGATACATGTGTCTAGTGTTGTGGTTGTGCTATCAATGGGTATTCAATCAGTATACATGTAAGCATCTACTCAGTTTTCAAGGAAATTCAGGGAATACTGCAACCTGGCATTCTCCCCATAAATGTAGCCATTGTGACTTGGCAAACTGGTATTTTCTTGGGGTACACTGAGATTATTTCCTTGACTGTGCTGGCTTCTTGAGGGCTTTTCACACTGAATATTCTTAGCCCTGGGCTATCATTAGCCCAGGGATTACATACCCCCCTTTTCACACACACATTGTTAACCCAGAGTTAACCCAAGCCCAAGGCTATACGATTCACACTACACTACTCTTTAACATCAAGCAGCAGCATTAAAACGTTGTCATTAGGGCTTTATGTGAGAGTGGCGCTGAAACATGAAAAAGAGAGAGAAGAGTAGAAAAACAAGACACTGAAAAGATGATTTATTATATTGTTTTCCCTTGAAGCAAAACTTTTCCAGAAGTATTGTTGCTTAAAGTTGGCCGTTTTATTAGGTACCTCCGGTTTGAGTTAGCAGCAGTTACCATAGTTATAATGTAAACTAAAGCACGCATGCACTGATGACGTAACAAAAAAGTAATTTGATAGTCAACAAATATGTGACGCTAAATCCATAAGATCCATTTCACACTGGCAAATTTTAGCTTGATGTTTAGTTGACTTTGTACACTCAAGGGTAACTCTGCTCCCACTCAGGGCCAGCAAGCCTACAGCTAAAGTTGGGCTAAGCCCACTTAAAATGTGTTAAGGCTGTGCCAGTGTTGATGCTTTCTTAGTCCTAGCTCACTTAGCCCGGGGCCAGGTGCAGTGTGGAAAGGGCTTTGGTGACTTGCCGTGCGCCACAGTGGGGGGAGAGGCGTGGTACAGGGTTTGGCAACAGCAATTCAGCAGTGAACAGAGAGTGCCAGAGATGAGTGTGTCAACAAGGACTCGTAAAAACAGCTGTACAAGCCTTTATGTTCTGTGGGCAGAAATGTTATATGGCATCCAATAGAATAACATCTAAAGATCTGTCAAGCCAGAAGGAGGTCTTATGTCTTCTGAGGCTTAATGGCTATACTCTGGCATTAGGTTGAAAAGGGAAAGCATTCATTCTAAAACGACTGGACAAAATGAAAAAGAACCACCAGCCTGTTTCTGGTGGCCATAAGGTTGCCAAGATTAAGTACTGCCTTAAGATGCTGGCTCCCAAGGCGAAACATATTTCCTTGTTTATGGTCCATCACTAAAGATTATTAAGGCCCCATGATTTAATGGTCTAAGCTGCATGAGAACATTCTTCAATTGAATATTATTTCATTTTAGACTTGGTTATGTTTTACTTTCTTAATTTTGCCCCTTGTGAAATTATATTTTGAGGGATGTTGCACTCAATTAAGCTCTGACATATGTTGTGCATTATCTATTTTTCCTCCAGACATATGTGTGTGAAATGGGTCAATGGATATAAACTGTGATGGTGTGATCTGAGTTTGTCTGTAAGAGAGGAAAGTGCTGTATATTTACAATGACATGAGTGTGTGTTTGTTTGAGGGGGCAAGGAGGAAGAGATAAAGTAATCCATCATCATCATGAGTGTTTGTGTGTTTCAAACATTTCTCACCTGCTGTGATAGCCTCAGGGATGATTCTGACCGTCAAGCAGATGGACTGGCCGGGCCCCAGACTGCCTGATGATGGAGACACCACATATAGCTCGCTCTCTCTTCTGTGCTCTGTTGGTACCGCTATTGCTCTGCAGTCAAACCACCAGTTTACATATTTCCTGATACCGCTATGCCAAAACACACTCTCTTCACTCACTGCTTTCAGGTCCACTGTCTGCGGAGAGAGAGAGAGAAAGAGAGAGAGAGAAATGAGAGACTAAATGGGACTAAAAGAACAGACAGCAGGAGCACAAAAGATGAGAGAAAAGGAAAAGAGCAATCATTTTAGTTGTAAAAGAGTGGTAGCAGATATTCATACTGCAAGAGGTGAAAATGAAGATACCCCTTAACAAAGTTCAGGGAAAGCTTGAAAAATTAAAATAGAGGGAATGTATAGGAGGAAGGCAAGAAAACCCTTGTTGATACCTTAGTGTAAGCATCAGAAGGTGGTGCAAGGGGCTCCACGTGGAACTGTAGGCTAGAGGGGGACAATTCCAGTGGGGCGCAGAGCACTAAAAACATTTTAAAAACAGCACAGGAAAAAAACATTACATTTAACTTGTGGACTTTGTGCCATGTGTGACATTTGTTCTGTACATATAAAATGTAACAGTCGTTCAGCTGTGATTTTTAGCTTCATTCCAGCAGAAGAAACATAGTGATTACAATTTAAAATATAGATATCACTCACTAACACACAAACACAACTCTAATTCCACATTAATGACCCCACCTGTGGCCTGTACGCGCTGTGACCGCTGTGTCGCCATGGTGACAGACTGGTGAAGAGGTTTGACGACATGCCTCCTGCTGCCAGCTGACAGCAAGGAGGAGGTGGAAGAAGAGGATGTAGTGGGGAAGGGAGGCAGAGAAGTAGTGGGCCATTTCACTCCATTGACCATCAGTGGCAGGTCGAAGTCATAACTGGCCGCCTGTGGGAAAGCATTACAATGACTGTCCATCTTCTTTGATATTTTAATGAACCACTTTGACTAACACACATTTTAAAGCTTTACCATGAGAGGGAGCAAGATATGTCATTGGCCGTTCACTAAGCCCTGGCCCCCTTAGTTACTGTTGCTATGCCTGTATAGATTTTGTAGCGTTAGCCATGATTTCCACTCCATTTCAATTCTGCATGCAAAACAGCACATTATGCCAACTTAAATCAACTTGCTCTTCTCAACAGGACATAAACAAAGCACAACATGTACCAGCAGTATTAACAGCAGCAGTGAACAACACATATTTCAAGTGGCTTATTATGGCTGAATCTAAATGGAAAAGGCATTGTGTCGTCTCTGCCAACACTTACAAGCTCTGAAAACATAAAAAAAATTACTCCAGCATCTCTACAGCCTGCTACTGTTTGATTATCAACTGCTAAAAATTCAAGGTCATATTTGCTGCTTCTTATGCCACCTGCACTGCCTTTAGCTGTGTTGGTTTGATATCCAGAGTATAAACAAAGTCATGATGTTACACACTCCAGGAAAAAAGGTAGCAGCAAGCACCTTTCACTTTGGAAACAATGGGCCCTTGAATTCAGACCTAGGTAGACAACAACAGGCTTTGCATTTCTAGCTATCTTTATCAACTGTAGCTAGCAAGCTAATACATGATACTGTTTTCAGTTACTGTTATGTTAGATCGTTCTAACATAACTCTGTTTGTCTGCTTCAGGGGCGGGGGGGGGGGCGCGCGCCCGCGCGCGCGCGCCCGCCCCCCCGCCCCCCCCCCCCCCC
>JAPZEB010059840.1:0-18989 GCA_029783705.1 Chaetodon striatus
CGGCTGGCAAGCCCAAACAAGTGTGCGCGCGTGCCTTTTGTTTTGTTTCCGGTCTAGCTAGATCCGATGTGGTGTTGAAGTTTTGCTAACGTCACTAGTTGTTGCAACAGCATGTCAAAAAACTACAAAGTTTGTCAGGCCAAAAATAGCGTTAATCACGTGATAAAAAAAAAATGACGCCGTTAAAATTGGTTTGCGTTAATGCCATTAATAACGCGTTTAACTGACAGCACTAGTTAAAACATATGTATATCCCCTGTCCTCCTGCGCAAAAACCCCACTAACATCTGGCTTTTCAATGTAATGGGAAAGGTTGTAATCAGCATACGTACCTGGTTCAAATGACTCTATCGGCTCCGGCTTCGAACTGCATTGATGTAAATACAACAACCAGGTGAACGTGCTCATTTTAGCCCTTTTACCAGAGAGATTCAATGACCAGCTGCCACAGAATACTGTCCATCTTCACACAAGCAGCACTCAAACATCATTCCAAAATGAGTCTGTACCAGGTTTGAAAGGTAAGCTATAAATAAATACAAGTAACCACCATGACATCTTCACTGGCCTCCATGCTGCTTTCTGTTGTTTACTGACCTGTTTTCCAGCCTGTCTGTGACATCGAACGTGACACGCTAGCAAAAAAAGAAACAGAAAGACGTGCTTGTCTGCTGAAGAACCATGTACATGGCTTTTGTCTTCTGGCAATGAGGTGTGTTGTGAGTGTGCGGTTGCTGTTTTTGTTTATTCTGGCAATGAGAAAGGAGTCTATGAGGTCTATAAGGTGTTTAAGGAACCCATGTACGCATGCTAATTTTGGTGAAAAAGGTGAATGTGTTAAATACTGATATATTAACATCATATAGAGTTGTAATAGCAAAGGTTACCCAACAATTTTTTATATCTATCACACACAGAGCAACATTAGCATTCCCTTGGAGTCGTGTTTCTGGCCACATGATGAATGTAGGTCCAATATTCAATCTCTCTTTAGCCCTGTTAATTCTCCATTTAATCCTGAGGGAAATATCTGGTTCTGTCACTATTAAATACTCCCTAATGTTCACGAACTAGTTGCTAACTGTGTCTGTCTGCTGTTAAGTGCTGTGCAAGGGTTTGTTTAGAGCTTTTTCACTGAAGCTTAAAGGAACTGCAGAGTCAGGTGATAATTCTCTGTGGGTTCATCACTGTGAGCAACTCCTTTACAGATCTGACCCATTGTTAATCTGACAATAAAATTAGTTCGGCTTTAAGTTATTACAAAATTCTTTCTTCAATAGGTGACTTTTTTCACCTTGACTTATGGAAAAATGTTAAGTGTCCAAAATAGCATGTCTTTAGAATGAAAAGGACAAATCTCTCGCTTCAACTGCCTACAGAGTACAGAAGAACAAAGAAGTGGTGATGGAGTATACTGCTGATGTGTATTGTATACAACTTAAAACTCCTGAAACCACTGCTGCTGCTGCCTTTTACCAATAGTTCAGAGGAGTTTGAGAACAAATTTAAAGCAATATTTTCCCGTTTCAACTATTTATTTCTTCCAGAACTATACTGCACACTGAAAAGGCAGGGGCAGAGAGACAGCCACTTTTCATTTACCCAATTTTACATTTCGTTTACCTTGTCTAATAAAGGCAGCAAAGTACTGGCAAACAAACTGCAACTTGTAACTTGCTACCCAGTGATGTAACTCCTCTTTCATTGTGCCTCAATGTGCTCTGATTTCAAGGTGTAAATTACCTGTGAGAAATGGGACAGGGCTTCAGAGGAAACGTTAAGTCAGTGCACGACAAAATGCGATCCCTCTTACACAACTGATACTTTAAAGTGTCTTTAATTGTTTAATGATGTGTGTCTAAACAGTTACTGTATTTCAAGATAGGGTGAGCATCTGAATGCTTTACGTAAACAGGACTGTACTGGAAGCTGGCTCCTTGCAGGGTATATCAGAAGAATTTCAACCAAGATGTTGAGTATTCAATGAGAACCAGACGCATTTACACATGACTGTTAAGATAATGCAGTCCCACTACAAGCAAATCAACCAAAACAGAACATATCAATGACAACTTGTCATTTTTACATGTTAGCTATTACATGTTTGGTATGGATTAAACAAATGAGATATAATGTATTAATGACTGAGCTTTGGAGGGACAGGTAGGTATATGTTTTGTTTCCTTTGGGCAGACCCAGGCTGGCTGTGTCCCGCCTGATTCCAGTCTTTGTGCTGAGCTAAGCTAACCAGCTGCTGGCTCCAGCTTCATATTTAGCATGTATAAATCTTCTCATCTAAGCAAGAAGCATCTCTGCAAGAAAGCCAAAAAGTGTGTTTCCCTAAATGTACAACTTTAGTTTTAAAGTGTTGAGATGGAAGTAAAATTTTCACAGATGCTTCACAGACAAGTCAAACAGCAGGGCGTCTCTGAAGCCACGTCATGTATCACATCACAGCTTCAGGCACTCAAAGAAGAAAAATACTACAGTAAGCTAAATGCAAAAACTCACTACCAGACATTTAGACACTTTACAGTCATGAAAGTTAAAACTTGCGTTGTGAATCGCAACCATTTAGCTCTCAGCAGGGAGAGGAAAATGAGAGAAGCCATATTTTTGTGTCTTTTTCTATGTGAGAAGAGAGGACTATGATATTATACATAATATAAGAATGATAATAGAAAGAGCAGCGGGACGTGTGGGTGATATAGTGAGGCAATTAGTACTGGTTAACTCTGAGGAAGACATATTGCATGTGTAAATGTTACTTGATTTATATGGATAAAGTTGCTTAAAGGTCCAGTGCGTAGGATTTAGGGGGCTATATAAGCAGAAATGGAATATAATATAATAAGTGTGTTTTCTTTAGCCTATAATCACCCAAAAAATATGAAACGCTGGGATTTCATTACCTTAGATGAGCCGCTTATATCTACAAAGGGAGCAGATCCTCGTCCACAAAAATTGCCATGTTGCACCGCCATGTTTCTACAGTAGTCCAGAACAGACTAGCAAAATACTGGCACTAGATTGGGCCATCTAGTTAACTATAGTTAGCAGTCCCTCTGTGATGAGCAGCTTCAGATAGTCTGAGTTTTTTAGCTTTATCTTTAATGATAGGCGAGTGAAGCGTGAAAGGGGGAGGGAGAGTGAGAGGACGAGATGCAGCAAAGGGCTGCGTGCTGGAATCAAACCTGCGGTCGCTCCAGCAAGGATGCTTCCTTCATACATGTGGAACCTGTCCTATCTGCTGAGTTACTGGGGGCCCTAGAAAAAGTCTGATTTTTTAAAGTGAAACTGCTTTATTCAATTATTTTACAGGTTAAATCACCAGGTACGTTTGTTTTGTAGAGGAAGAGACCTCTGCAGATAAATCGCCGATAAGAAACGTCTGGATCTTAAGTATTTTTGACTATTAATGACTCTTGGAAATTTCTTTAGGAATAATTTGATTCCATATAACATACGATAGAGTCACCCAACTCAATACTGCAGTTGAAAGTTGAAAGAACACTGACCTACAGTCCTAGAATGAACTTGTTTGTCTCTGTGATTATTTTGTGCTGAGACAGGCAGGAGTCTGTCCTGCATTTATTTGTGTAATCAAAAGTAAAGGGTGAAAATATGATGATGCATTACCTGAATAACTTAACCTTATCTGTGTTTGTAAATGTTTATAAAAGGTTGAAATAAAAAAATACACACACGGGAAGACCAGCAGAAATAAATGAACCTGATATGTCCAAAATAATCATAAAATGTGTTGATAATCATAATACTTGTTGTGGTTAGATAACCCCAGCCTGAAACTGTATATATAGAGATGTAGATGACTGCAGCGGTGGTATGAGTGGCTATAAAGAGGTTTCAGTCCGTAGGCTGAGAGCTCCGCATCACTGTTTTGGAAAGTGCTGAGGAAATTGCATTTATTTTTGTTCTTTCTAATTCATATCTGGCTCTATCTTACTGGGACTAATAGGCCCTCCTGGACAAACCATATTAAATGCTCTGCAGTAGACCAAGCGACAAAGAACAATAATAAATGATTGCATGGTTCCCCTCATATCAATATGATCTATGGAGTATGGAGTAAATGAGATCTTTATCATAAGGATTAGGCTCTAGGGATTGATAGTTATCCGATGTAAGAACGCTTTAATTGCTTTTACAATTGATTTGGTATTAAATAAAGTTGGAGACACAGAGAGACTGCTGCAGTGTAATTGGTTTGACAAATATCTCTGTAGAGTGCCACATCCCTCTAGAACAATAAGTATGTCAAAGACAGATAGAACTCTAAACAACATACCAACAACTACCATTATATTGAAAAGCACAGTATACACAAACTGGATTTAATAAAAAAAATATTTAATAACCCTAACCCTAACCCTTTAATACACTTACGTTAACCCTATCCAGATGCATTTACATCTGTTCAACAATCAAATTTATGTTTGTCCTGAACACTTGGATTAATTTATATTTAAATATCTCACAGTTTGATTCTGAATCACCAAGCCTTATGTTTAATAAAGTCCACAATCTGCTTTAAGTCTAACTTCTTTTCTTAATTTGTAAAATGACCAATCTGCTCAACTATCTTGTCCCACTGCACTCTTGAAATATTTTTTTAAATAATTTTGAGCTCACAATGAGCACTTGGCAATCAAAACTGTAAAAGAGTCTTTGAAAAATACCCAATAGGTCTCCCTTCAGACCTAAGATCTGTGGACATCGCAGACATTAAGCAGCTTTAGACTTTCCTCTTATTTTTACAGTTATATGGTGCTTGTATTTTATGTCTCTTGCCATTGTTTTTTGTCATAAAGCACTTTGTGACATCACAAAGTTTGCTCTTACACTGTAAAAATATAAACTTATCTTATTTATTTGTAGTTGACCCTCATTAGTTCCTCTTTCACACTGCCAGTTTCACACACACACACACACTCTGTAATTAATGTGTTTATAGACACACTGCAGAGCTTCAGTGTCCATCCCCTCCCTTTGATAGAAACCTCATGAAAGCACACAGAGGTTTGAAAACATGTTTTTTGCGCTTCTTAACTGATAGAATAATGAGTGAGGCCAGTGTGTGTGTCTCTTCTTTGACAGACAGCTCACATTTAACACAAATACAAATAGATGCAGCTATGCAAACCCACGCTCACTGTGTAACCTAAACAGACACATGCACTTCACATGCCTTTCCACCCACACACATATAAACACTATACACTGTGACAATTACAGAAGAGGTGGTGCGTGCGTGCACCTGCCACATCTATCTCTGTCAAGCTGAGTCAAATCCATCACCATCTAATCATTATAGTGAGCAGGGCTTTCAGCGCAGATAGAGGTCTGCCCTGACCAGGTCTCTCTGGTAATAGCATACAATTAACGTAGATAAAAAGGTACACAACAAAAGGATGAGCCGCAACACCACTGTAGCACGTTATCTACAAAGACCAGAGGGCAGATAACAAGAAGTGAATACACACTGTGATACGCAACTCTATTTTTTCAAGGGAGACATTTTGATTCTGTGCAACAGTTGTAGATGTTAAAGCTGAGCATTTTATGTAGTCTATATGTAAATTCAGGAAACTTTCCTTTACAGAGCAGTCACAGAGATTAGCCTACTGCTATGCATAAAGAATGTGTTTTTAGAGCCATAGAGCTGATACACAATCCCTCTAACTGTAGAGTAATCCTGTGCGATTAATGAGATTTATAATTAGATTTAAAAAAAAAATCTAGACACACTCGTAAAATCCAACAGGAGAGAAAAAGACTGGAGAAGAAAAAAGTTTTTGTCCATTTGTGGAACAAACTAATGGCAGAAAAAGGTTTCTAATTTAAAAAGAAACTGCTGAGCTGTGATTTTGAAAGAAAAAATTCTGCAAAGTAGGCAAGAACATGCACAAATAGATCAAATCAAATCAAGTTTATTTATAAAGCATTTTTAAAAACAACCAGAGTTGACCAAAGTACAATAAAATAAAAATAAATAAAAATAACATGACATGGTAACAGCAAAAAGCCAGAGAAATAACACAACAATCCCAAACAAATGCACAAATATGCAGGTAAGAAAATAAAGCACAGAATAATAAGATCTGAAAATAAAATATGAATAAGGATAATCAAAGACCTTAAAAACATGTGGGTCTTCAGCTTAGTTTTAAACGTGTCTACAGACGGGGAGCACGCAACTGAAAACCGTAAACTGTTCCGAAGCTTAGGGGCGGCTTCTGCAAATGCCCTTCCCCTGTGTCTCAATTGCAAGACAGCCAGGAGCAACTGGTCTAAGTATATGAGAGATCTTAGGTTGGAAAGAGGACAGAGGACCTCAGAGACATACTGGGGTGCCAGGCCATGTAAGCCTTTAAAAACAATGCAACCTTCCACTAAGACCTATACTTAACCAGTAACCAATGTGGCCTGTTTTCCGGGTACCGGTTAGAAGCCTAGCAGCAACATTCTGCACCAACTGCAAGTGATATAAGGATGACTGGCTTATTTCCACATACTGAACATTGCAGCAATCCTAAGAAGAGAAAATTAAGGCATTTGTGACAATCTTCAGGTGAGGCTCTGTTAAAGTTAAAGTGGCAATATTCATTAGCTGGAAAAAGCAGCCTTTCACAACAGTGTTTATTTGTTTGCCAACTTGAAGCTGAATTGAAGATGACACCAAGATTTCTTGCATGGGCATGAATGTTAAGCTCCAGGGGCCCTAGGTGTTTTGCTGTACCCCTGAAGAAGTTGGTGGGACCAAATAGTAAGACAACTTCTGTCTTACTATCATTTATTGAAGACATTTGTTGCCATCCAAGATATCACATCTTTGGGGCAGTTGAGGAGGGACCTTACTGTGTTGTTATTGTTATCACCCAGTTCTAATGGGAGGTAAAACTGAGTATCATCTGCATAGCAATGGTAGGAGATATTTTAATAATGGAAGATGGAGCCTAAAGGGAACATATATAAGGCAAACAAGATGGGTCCCAAAATGGAGCCTTGAGGTACACATAGGTGATGGGAGCAGACAAGGAAAACAAGGTTTCCAGTTTTGACAAAGTATCTATGTGTAAGGCAGTTGCCAAACCACTGGAAGGCGCTACCCTGGGTACCAACCTGGGGCATAAGACGGTTCTGGAGAATAAAATGATCAGCTGTATCAAAAGCAGCGCAAAGGTCTAAACAGATAAATATTATTCCTTTCAGCTTTACAATCTCATCAGCCAGGCGGATGCAGCTCACTCAATCAGATGGGGAGGTGAGTGGATCCATGGATAGTGCATGTGGTGGCTAGGGAACAGAATTGGGAGAAAAAGTACAAGGCTTAGAGTCTGTAAAAATAAACAAAAAATAAAAGTATAGTGACCAGTTGTGGTTGGCAGCAGCCACTACACAGGGAGGTCACAGCCACTTACATGCAGGGGGCTTGGACCTGGAGCCCACAGTGTTGATATAGTTTTAGCAGAGGAAATTGAGGTGATTCACAGACAGCCCATGATGAAAAACTGGACAAAATTGCCACTTTGAGACGAGCACATGCAACGCCAATGTGTGCAATCAATTTTTAACGTGAAAGATTAGCCCCAAGCTAAGTGAAGTATCTTTGAGCTGTCCATTATGTTGATGAGAGGAGAAGCTAGTTTCCTGAAAACTGTCACAAAAGCATTGTAACACCAAAAGATCATTTGAACTATGGGATCTGGGTCGTAGCACCCAAGGAGACGCATTATACACTTGATGTTTTTTTTGGATGGCAAAGCCAGTCTGTCCATCATCATTGCAGCAGATTAAGGCAAGAATGCAGTTTGAGTTAGTCGAAGTGAAGGAAATCTGAAGAATGTACAGACTGAACAGTTTGGTCATAGTGATTGGCTGCTTCAGAAAAGCATAGCTGAACAAAGAACAGGGTTTGCAAAGATTCTCAACTGGGACACATAAAGGACGACATTTGAGCAAGCGCATAACAGGCACAATGGGGCTGATTTATAAACACCACACAAGGTCTGAGAGCGAGTGAGGACAGAATCACGAGTATCGATCGATGTCTTGAGCCTAGAGAGGAATGGATCACTGGATCTGAATGAGCAGCAAAGCTTCCTTAGTTCCTTCCTTTCCTAGAGTGCTCACAATCTGAGAAAACAGCTGGAGGGAACAGTAAGAACAGATTTTGAGCTTGGTGCACACAAACTGAGGGATTTGCTCTCCAAACTTTTTTTTGCTTACAAATCTGTCCCTGTGCACCGAAACATTTTGAGTTACAGATTGCAGAGCTTGAATTCGTTATGTTCTCACTCAGTAGTTTTCATTTAAATATTTTTAATTGAAAAATTGAAAAAGAGAGAAAAAAATTTAAGATGAGGAGACAGAAAGAGTTTATAACATCCAAAGTAACATAGGAGAAGGGCCAAAAGGCAAATTCAATTACACACCGTGTCAGGACGCAGAAAGGGCAAAGGGCACGCACTGCATTAACACACACAGGAATGCAGGTGCAGGCACACATGCATCTATGGCCATGATGAGCGGGTGCACGCAGTGCAACACAGGTCCACAAACAGAGAGTGTGTGTCAGAGCAGGTTTGATTAGAGATGAGCTGAGGGGTGGTGAGGCCACTGAGGTGAAGAGAAAGGCTATAGCCCTGTCAGGATAATTTAAAGAGAGAAAAAAAAGGAATGAGCCAACTGGCCAGCCGTAAACACACATACACACACAAACACACATGCTACGTATCTCCACATATACTCTCACATTGTATTGTATTGTACAGTTGCATTGTATAGTATTGTCACAGAAATTTGTTTTCTACTCAAACTGACCATTAAAGCTGATGAGCCTAATTTGAAGTCCAGAAGAAACAGCATTTTGAGAGTATCTGGCTTCAGTATTGTGAAGTATTTCTGAGTGAAACAACACAGGCAGGCAGGACATAACATTAGGAGGTATTTGATTTATATCATTGCAAAGTGGGTGTGTCATATCTGTGACCAGATGGTGTACCGCCAACAGGATAATAGGGGACTAGAGAGACGAAGCCCATTGTATGCTCCATTTAACGTTATTTGTTGAAGCAGTCCACTGTAAAATGCCTTGTGCATCATCTGGAGTTGTCACTGATACAACTTTTCTCAAAATAAATAAATTATAGCCAGCGGGACAGTAACCACAGTATTTTGGGGAAATAATGACACACTGACATAGCATGCTGTTGCTAGCGACCTAACTTAATCCTATGTCTTTGCAGCTGACAGTTGCAGATTGATCGATGGGTGGAAGTCTCTATTATTATTGGTTGACAATTTTTGGTACTAGCTTACATTAGCAGACATATTTTGTTTTACAGAAAGAATACGTGATTGGATTTTGATATACAACCACAAAGACGTAGGTGTCTGGGGGTGTGATCTAAAAGGGTTAAAAAGGCATTTTACATTTAATCTCAACTCCAAGTTGCATTAGCTGGGGGGGAAATTTGGATTTTTACCTCATTTACTTTTTCAGTTTTGGGCTTTTTTTGGCGATTATGATTGGGGTATATTCAGGTCAAAAGGTAAGTTATGGAAACTTAAAACAAAACAACAGTGCAGTGGCATTTAAAAACTAATAAAGCAGTTGGGTTAGTTTTTTTTTTTTTTTTGACATTGTTGAATATGTGAGGACATTGGCACCATAAATGATCCGCTGCATAACTGTGAACATGTGTTAACTGTTAAAGGATGTTTGGACTCCATAACATGTGAAACACAACATGCAGTGAGGTGTTTGGTGCTTGACAACATCTGTTTTAGTTTATTTTTCCATACTGACAGCGACCTGGACGATACACAGTATGCATCATAACACAAACTGACAAACTATATCCACATATCTGGCCAAAATGTAAAACTGCCATAGGATAAAAACAGTCATAAATATGCCAAAGGTCGTTGAGCGTATTCCTGTCTGCTGTCATCCTTTGGGGTAATGCAGTATGCTTTTGGGATACACTCTGAAGCAGCCCTAGTTTAGGGATTATAGAGCTGAACTTGCTGGATGGAAAACTGCCGTGTTCAGTTCATGGGTTGATTAGAAATGTTTTGGATAAGAGGGAGTTTTGGGGGGCTGATGATTGTCTCGCCCCGTGTCACAGCACTGCCTGCAGCTGCCAAAACCAAACCACTCATCCACTTCAATGCTGTACTGGAGGACTTATTAAGTGGCTAACAGTGTGAGTGAAATTACAGAGCTGCTGCTGCTGCTGCTGTATGTGTGTCCTTTTATTGATTTCATCTTGTTTTCACTATGACTAATATTTTTGAATTAATTTTCCACATCAATATAACTATTAACACTTTGAAAACAGAGTTTGATTCTGGCATCCCTTGCACACACAAAAAATCTGTTTTTAATCATATTTTTCCGCCAACAGGGTGAAACTACTTGTTTGCAGTTTCAATAACAACCTCTGTGATTTATTGTTGTGTAGCCACCCTGCTGTGCGCTTTAGGTGCCTATACAGGCAGTGAAACGTACAACTATAGATTATGTCGAAGTGAGAGAGACACAGAAACCTCTCGACTGAATTTTCTGTTCTCCTGTTCTGCCCTAAAACCAAATGGAGGCATAAATCCTTCGCCCCTTTGTTGTTTTGTCCAAGTATCTGGTTCAACACCGGAGACCCAGAGGGGAGTAAATTGTTTCTGTGGGTCACATTCCTGCTGAGGGGACCTCAGATTCAGTCTCTGCTTCTTTTTGTTTGTTGTTTTAAAGGGAAAATTTGCAACCTTTTATGTGGATGTCCAATCAGTGTTGATGGTAAATGTAGTCAATTGAAGCAATAAAACTCCGCAGTATGTGCTATATTGACTGAGAAAGTGAAGTTCTCCTGCTTGCAGAGCCTTTCTGGTAATGCCTACATTTACCAGGATGCATTGCGCCCGACCTATTAGACTTAAGCTATCCTTTGTTGTCCAAAACAACGTGTAGAGTTGTGCCTATACTACTGCACATAACAAAGTAACTACATAGAGGCTCTGTAGTCTGAACCAGCTTGAACCAAGACAGCAAGCACTATTTTTTCACACTGTCCAAAGCAACACAATACTGATTCACTCTCTTTGGTTTTCACCTTTCACAGTAAAAGCCCAACTTAAAAGGCAGATGAACAGAATAATCTATAATAATATCATAACGTGACAAAATACTCACTCAAGGGTCATCTGCCCTCTAGGCCCTGCTGGTTTTGGTTGTCTTTTCCAGTTTATCTTTGATATTCTGTAAAAGGTCTGCAGTACACCTCTTTCTAAATGCAGAGTAAAATGTCCTTTGCACTTGGCGCTGGTTCTCTCAGGGTTTTTGTCGGCAGCAGCATCCAACTAAAACTGCCCCACTGAAATTCTGTTGGCATCAGAGAGCATTTTGAGAAAAGGCACAACCAGACGGTGTTTGATCTTGGTAGTTCAGGTTCTAGAGGGTTCCCACCAGCTATATCCTCTTGCACCACTAGTGCAGCCACAGTCCTGGCACATTCTCACTTAAACCTTGTTGCATATTGACTTTTTGCCATGGACTTTCCACATCCAAATGCGATGTGCAAGGTACCCTGGGTGTGTTGATTGTTGTCATTCTGGAACACCATGTCGAGTTCTGCCTGTTACATGCATTGTCTTCTTTCAAATTACACTTCTGTTTTCACAGGAAATTTAACATTAACATACAGTCTCAGCAACAAATGCGCATGGTTGGGTTTGGGTAAAAAAAGAACAGGGCTTGGCTTTATAATCTTATGGGATGCAAACACCACTCCTTCGGTGGTTGTTGTACCCATCCACCACCCCCCCTGCCTGCCCCACTTGGACTTTCGCTGCCTTAACGTTCTCTCGTCCCACCACATTTCCCCGATGCCACCAGGCGCCATTAAACTATGACGACAACCGGCCATGCATAATGCCAACGTTAAAGGACGGCTTTTTTGTCGCTTTCTCACGCCACAGGTCGCTGCCCAAGCACCAGATTTCAATGACTTTGGAGTGAGACTGGGTTGGTTTCAAAGCAACCCAAAGCAAAGAAAGCAAGGAAGTTGTGTTTTGGAACGGCATCAAGAGCATGCCCCCGGGCTACCCAACTATGTCACTCTATGTCGATGTTGTGTCAAATGATGGGGCTGTATGCAGAGGGAACAACAGATTTTGCAGCTGCAAACATTTACCATGAACACTGGTTGGAAATCTGCATACAATGTTCTCTTTCAGATTTGAATTAAGTTAATATTTACCCTTAAATTTAAACTCAAACAGTCCAACACTGATCAAAGTGTAAGAGTTGTATTTTCTGGTTTCTTTTTAATGCCAGAAGAGACGTCGGGTTTTACTCCTCAAATCTTTTAATTCCTCTGTAAAAACACAATATGTAAGGAGAAAAGAACAAACAGGGCCAAGTTGTTCTTTTTGTAATCCCATCAGAGAAAAAGATACTAAGCCGATTCTGCTGCTATGCCAACAGCACTTCTGAGCCACCAAAGGGCACGGTCGTTGTCACAAACAGCTGAGATCTCTGTCTTTTTTCAGTGGACATTGTGTGTAGCCAGTGTTTCAGCCAAAAAAGAAACAAAAGGATGAGAGAGACATAGACAAAGGGTTGTGTGTCTGTATGGCATTAACAATGTCTAATTTAGGCTCAGTAATAACACTGGCGTACTTGCAAAAGCAGCATGATACCACTTCACTGAAAAGATAGAGAGACGGGAGGGGAGACAGTGAAACAGTGTGTGTGAGAGAGAATGTGGTAGAGTATTAAACTAACAAAAAGTGTCATTTCAATGAACACTGCAGTGAGTGGAAAGCATGAAAGAAGAAAGATTACACAAAGAGGAACACTATAAATTAATATGATGCTACGGCTGCTGCATGCAAGCACAGGCCAGGACTCATCTGCATAATGCATATTAGCTGAAGTACGGGGCTGTCATGTGTAACCTGCAATAACTCTATCCTGCTCCCTCCTGCCATTCCTCTCTCACTGTGACTAAATTGGAAACGCCACAACCAATGTCACATACTGCTTTCCTATTCTTAGTCTGTCTTTGTCTCTCCACACAGCGCTCTGCACACCGTCAATTGAATCTTTCTCTTTCCTCCTCCTCACTCCACTGCTCCCGCCCACCTGCAAAGGTTGGGTTTAAAAATTTTATCACATGTTCAGATTACACCTCTAATCTGTCCCTACATCACTGACAGGCCTCAAATTACATGCTTGTGAAATATTTGATTAAATTTTTTAGAAGTTCCAGTTGACTGGCACTGACTGGCGAGGTATAAGTTAACAGATCAAGAGATTAATATGAATGACCCTATTTAGTCGCTCTGGAGTGGTTCTTCTATTAACAGGTAACACTACTCCATCTGGGAAATCGTGTAGCTTTACCATGCCTATAATTGCCTGGCAAACACTTTTTAAATGCCAGGAATGAGACTACAGAGACTCTTTCTTATCACACCATCAACTGTAACAACTGGGTGATTTTCTTATCTGAAGATTCAGGTAAACAGCCTCTTAAACCCATACAGTAAGTACCATATTTATCAAAGTCAAACCATCAATTATGCTTTATGGTAGTGTTGTCAGAATAGGAGAAGTTTAAAAGACGTGCTTTTATTGCCTGAGCAATCAATGCAATCACAGGACAAACAGTGAAAAATGTCCTCACACACAGCTTACAGGCTTCCATGAAACGTGCCATTGCATTGAAACAGCTAGATTTTTGTAAAGAAAACACCTACTGGAGGAACTCACAGTAAAAGGAGGGAAATCTGTGTAACACAGTGTCAACAGCTATATCTTAAAGGAAAATCTGCCATAAAGTTTCATGCATGCAATCCAATACAAAAAGGGCACAAGTGGCAAAATAAGCTTATTTTTCAAGTAGGCCAACAGTTTTAACGCTGGCCTTTTGCTTTGGACTTGGTGTTACTATCACTCCACTACAGCTCAACAGGGGAAACATTGTCAAAGCAAGCACATAAAGGGAATTTTATATTAGTACACTGTTACTTTGCAAGCAACCCTACCACACTTGTTATGGTTAGGAAAACATCACATTTTGGATTAAAATACCCACCTTTGGTGGCACTGTCCTGGCTGGAAACACAGCTATGTCTCAGTAAAAAAAAACAACACTTTTGTGCTTCTGTCTCGTCAGAAAACAGCGATGTCGAAGTAAAAAACAACTTTTTTTCTGCTACTGTCTCATCAGGATTTGCAGAGATGTCTCCGTAAAAAATAACTGCTTTTCATGGGACTATGTTGTCAGGAAACGCAGTGATCTCTTCGTAAAAACCATCACTATTTGTGGCACTATCCTGGCAGGAAACGCAGCAATGTCTGAGTGAAAAACACTTTTTGTGCCACTATCTTGTCAGGAATTGCAGTGATCTCTGAGTAAAAACCATCGCTATTTGTGGCACTGTCTCGCCAGGAAACGCAACAATGTCTAGTTAAAAAACAACTGCTATTAGTGGCACTATCTTGTCAAGAATAACAGCAGTTGGACGCTAAAACATACCCATGCTTGGTGGCTATAAAGCTTCTGGAAACATAGAAATTACTCACTAAAAAACAGTTTTGCTGTTTGTTGCTCTCGAACAGTGGTCTGCAGCTTAGAAGGCATCGTGCCTAGGTGTTGCGCCATCCGCCATCCCCTCCACCTCCTGATGACAAAGTCAGCTAATACACTATGTCACTTCAGAATTATTTATATCTTACGTATGAAATGTACAAATGTAATGTCTTCGTGGTTTACAGAAATGCAACATGCAAACATTTTGTTTTGGCGACCGAGTTGATCTAACAGCTGACTCTAAACTTTTAAATGACAGCACA
Source organism: Chaetodon striatus (assembly GCA_029783705.1). Taxonomy (NCBI): domain Eukaryota; kingdom Metazoa; phylum Chordata; class Actinopteri; order Chaetodontiformes; family Chaetodontidae; genus Chaetodon; species Chaetodon striatus. The sequence continues at coordinate 14,882 of JAPZEB010059840.1, forward strand.
TCTATGAGCTAAATTGACTGATGTATCAATCAGGCTCCAGATATTATATTAATGTCAAGAAATTATTAATAGATGAAAAAAAAAATTCTATATCAGTATTTAGTCTATACCTTTCAGTACACTATACTGTCTTTCAGTACACTATACTGTCTTCCAGTACACTATACTGAAAGGTATTATTTCATTTTTACACATAATGCTAATAACATTTTCGTAAGTGTGGATCTTTTTCAGCATGTATGAAACAATACAGACCGACTCCTAAAAAAGCTTTAGAAAGGTCAAAGGTCAAGGTCATATAGCGCTCAGCATCCTGATGAATGAGTGTGAATCTGGTGAGGAAGAGAATTGTCAGGAAACTTGAAATATCAGAGCCTTTTTTATGCAGGATGGAGGAGAAGAGGAAACTGGAGAAGGGAGAATGATTGAAGAGGAAGAAGACAAGGACGTGAGGTACTTCTTGAACAGATGAGTTTCCAGCCTCCGACACTCAGAGGAGAGTGACTATGCTGTTCTGACTCCAATTGGGAAGGTCATTTCAGGTTTGAGGGGACGGGAAGAAGAGGAGGGGAGAAGGACTGGGGTGAACTGATGAAGAAAAGTTTATAAGCTGGTCACAGACAGATGAATGTACGGTCAGACCTGCAACAATCTCTGCATAGTATCCTTGCCTGCTGCTCAATTTTATTGTCTTACTCTCACCAAAATGTGAGTATATAAACAGACGATTTTAACTTACACATATATTGACAGGTTTATATTGGCTGATTAGTGATAAGTAATTTCAGTACAGAAAGATATAATTTAAGGTCATTAAAATGTGTAATCATTACGGTTTGAGTGCACTGACAAGTTTATATTTACACTGTTAAATTCACTCACGACATACACAGAGCACAAAAGGGCTGCAACTAATAATTATTGACATTATTGATTCATTGTTTTGTCCATAAAATTTCAGAAACATTTCAAAGACCTCAAATATATTCAGTTTATTTTCAAAAACACAAAGAAGCATCAAACCTTCACATCTACAGTAATAAGCTGAACTTAGAAATGTTTGGATGAAAAATGACTGGAACAATTACTAATTATAAAAATTGTTGCTGTTCATTTTTCTGGGTTGAGAGAGAATAATTATATGCACATCATGTAGGTGAAAGGCTATCAAAAAAATAGCATACATCGAGAAACAATTTTTGATCTGACGAAGATACAAGTAGGATTGAAATACTGTCTTAAAACTTGGAGTAAGTGTGCAGGTGTTACCTTTTTCCTTTATTTACACCATTCATTTTCTGGCCATCGACTAATCGATAAATCAAACGTATTGTTTTAGTTCCAATTCTGCATTCTGTATTTTTCTTTTTCAATTTATCAGCGGGTCTTTAAAACAACAGAAATCTGTGGAAAATTGAAAGTTTCCACCAGCAGCAGTTGACTTCTTGTAGAAACATTTGAGTGTAGGATTTAGTGGCATCTAGCTGTGAGGACTGCAGCCTGCAACCAGTTAAAACTTCTCCCAGTTAGAATTCCTTCTGTGTTCGCTGTTCAGGAGATTTTATCGTGAGCCAAATTATCCACAGGGGTTTTTTCCTCTCAAAAACAAACAGACCTGGGGTCTCATTTATAAAACAATGAGTAGGATCGATACCAAAAATGGACATACAGACAAAAGCCAAAAATTGCACGCACCAGAAAATGTTCGACAATGTCAACAGTCAGGATTCCACCTCACCGTCTTTGTTGCCAATTTTCTGTTCCCAAAATATAGATCATAAATTTTGCATGGGAAGTGGCTTACATCTCTTTAAGGCCTTGTTTTGTGCATGCACAGTGTTTATAAATGAGACCCCAGGTGATTTATACTAGAAAAATACCTAATAAAGCAGTTTCACATTGAAAAATCTTTGTTTTAACAACACATTTCATCAAGAAGGGGCTGCTAACTACAGCGAAACAAATTCGCAAAAATACAAATGATACTATCTAGAGCCAGTGTTTGGTTTGTACATTTTGGGCTACTGTAGAAACATGGTGAGCTCCATGGACGAGGACACGCTCCCTATGTCGATCCAAAGGTTCATTCTAATAAAACAAAAACGCAACAATTCTTATTTTCAGGTGACTAAGCACTAAAGAAAACATACCTATTATATCATATCGTATTTTATTCCTGTCTATGTACCCCTCTAAATTCTACACACTGGACCTTTAAAAAAATTGTTTTGTCAAAACCAAAACACACTCAGTTTCATAAATGATAAAGGAAACCAGCAAATATTCATATTTGTTTGAGGGTTTTTTTTTTATATATTTGTACTTTGCTTGACAAGTTCTTAAAACTCAAGGAACTGTTACAGCTCCAATTCCTTTATGACATTATTTAATGGATCCCTCTCAAAACTCTTTGCTTATTATAACTGTTTGTGGGACGTGATTAAAAAAAAAAATCTATTTAATTAGAGGCTTTGTAATTAATTAATCGTGATTAATCACATTTTTATCATATAGCAATCAATATGTGACACAATAAGCAAAGTTTTTCAATTCAGATCAGTTTTGGTTGACGACTGACAATGAATGAAATGAAACAACAAAAATGTTTATTTTTCATTTCGCCAGAGTTTGTTTAATTTGTCAGACTTACTTATTTTGGCTCTGAACCCCGTCATCTGATCTATTGTGAGCCAGAGTGTGATTACCCGACCCAAGCCCGATGGGACCCGATGGGTCGAGCAGGGTTCAGATAACAAATCAGAAATGTTGCTCAGGTTCGGCCCACTTGACATGCTGCTGTGTTGTGCTATGGCCTATTTAAGTGCTGGAATATGTTATTTACGCGACAAGGCCTGAACACAACACAGATTTTGCTCCAACTGAGTGTGTGTGTGTGTGTGTGTGTGTGCTGCGCTGCTGTGCGTGCAGTGTGTTTGACTGCGTAACAGCAGCCTTTTGATGGTCATTTACACACTGTCCATGTGTGATCATCAGACAAGCTGTAACCATGGTAACAATAACTATGTCAGGTAACAAACTGCGTTGAGCTCGGGTCGGGTACAGTTGGGAAAATGTGGCCCGAGCCGTGCTCTATTGTGGGCTGGCTACACCGTTTGCTTGTGCCAAGACTGTTGTAGCTAACGTTAGGTGGCTCTGGTGCCTGTGCTCACAGCACCACGATTTGCATGGGGGTGATACTGTAGGCTTGAAGTGTTAAAGGTGAAGCAGAAGTTAGGGAGCTGAGAAAGGTGCGACTAAATGCGTTTTTTTTAGCGGGTTATTTCTCCTGTAATGAATTAATCAAAATTAACATGTAAAAGTCCCAGCCCTAATATAGATATATATACAATTAAAATAAAAACAATATATCAGCTGATGTATTGTTTTTATTCTAATTTTTTAGAATGAAAGGCATTGTCTGGCTTTGGTGGGCAGCAATGTGTCAGTCGCTGCAACATATTGAGAGACTGAAAATAGGCTAAAACATTTGGATGAATTGCTATAAAATTTGGTTCAGACATTTATAACTTTTCATCTTGTGCCATCATCAGATCAGCATTTCCATTTTTATCGGCCTCAAGAATTCAGCATCGGTCGGATTGAAAACACAAATTCCTCTTTTTATATCTTCCACTAAACAACACTTAAAATACACAAAAAACATTACATGGGGCAGCTAAACATTAAGGTTTAGCCGGAGGTGTGCTCAGTAATTTGGTTTTTGGTGCAAATTAGTGACTTCTGTTGAGCAGGAAGTTTGTCGCCACCAGCCAAACCGGTTCAGTTTGGTAACATCTGGTGAACCTGCCATTTTGGCAAGAGCCCAACCACTCCAAGGTGTGTGCGATGAAAAAAAAAGATTTACATCGAATTATTTGGCTGGTAAAAGAGCAGGGAGTGGCTGTTGAATTTGGAAACCCATCTGCTGCTCTGACTGGTGCAGAAAGGCAGAAGTTCATTTCCTGTCGTGGTGATGAGTCAGGCGGAGAAATGGCAGGATGGCGCAAGCCCTGTGCCGCCAACGCCTAAAAATAGTCCCCGTGGTTTTTACGCCTTGTCTACAGTTCACCAAAACGTGGAATTTTCTACCACATTAAAAAGTAAAGTA